>AWOL01S0017793.1:182762-215244 GCA_000715115.1 Nicotiana otophora
GGTCTCCCAGGTGGCCTCCTCCACAGGCTGACCTCTCCATTGCACCTTCACTAAAGCTATATCCTTTGACCTCAACCTTCGAACCTGCCGATCCAAAATAGCCACCGGCTCCACATCATAAGTCATATCACCCTCCACCTGAACCGTGCTGAAATCCAAAATATGGGACGGATCTCAAATATACTTCTGGAGCATGGAAACATGAAACACTGGATGCACACTCGACAAGTTGGATGGCAAGGAAACCTTATAAGCCACCTCTCCTATCCTCAGAAGCACCTCAAAAGGCCCAACAAATCGGGGGCTCAACTTGCCCTTCTTCCCAAACCTCATAATGCCCTTCATAGGTGATACTTTCAGCAAAACCTTCTCCCCAACCACAAAAGACACATCACGGACCTTCCTATCAGCGTAGCTCTTCTGCCTAGACTGCGCCGTGCGAAGCCGCTCCTGAATCAATTTCACTTTATCTAATGTGTCCTGGACCAAGTATGTACCTAAGAGCCTAGCCTCACCCGGCTCAAACCATCCAACCAAAGATCTACACCTCCTCCCACATAAAGCCTCATACGGAGCCATCTGAATACTCGACTGATAACTGTTGTTATATGCAAACTCCGCGAGTGGCAGAAACTGGTCCCATAAACCCCCAAAGTCGATGACACAAGCACGCAACATGTCCTCCAATATCTGAATAGTGCGCTCGGACTGCCCATCCGTCTGAGGGTGAAAAGATGTGCTTAACTCAACCTGAGTACCCAACTCTCGTTGCATGGCCCTCCAAAACTGCGATATGAACTGAGTACCCTATCTGAAATGATAGAAACTGGGACACCATGCAGGCGAACGATCTCCCGGATGTAAACCTCAGCCAACCGCTCTGAAGAGTAAGTTGTACCAATTGGAATGAAGTGCGCGAACTTGGTTAGCAGATCCACAATAACCCAAATAGCATCGCACTTCCTCGAAGTCCGTGGGAGCCCAACTACAAAGTCCATGGTGATTCGCTCCCACTTCCACTCTGGGATCTCTAACCCCTGAAGCAAGCCACCCGGTCTCTGATGCTCATACTTAACCTGCTGACAGTTGATACACTGAGCCATAAACCCAACAATATCCTTTTTCATCCACCTCCACCAATAGTGCTGCCTCAAATCCTGGTACATCTTCACGGCACCCGGATGGATAGAATACCGCGAGCTGTGGGCCTCCTCAAGATTCAATTCTCGAAGCCCATCTATATTAGGCATACATATCCGGCCCTGCATTCTCAGTACGCCGTCATCACCAATAGACACATCCCTAGCATCACCTATCCGAACCCTGTCCTGAAGAACGAGCAAGTGGGGGTCATCATACTGACGCTCCCTGATACGGTCATAAAGAGAAGACCTGGAGAACACACAAGCCAATACCCGACCAGGCTCCGAAATATCCAATCTGATAAGCTGGCCCGCTAAGGCCTGAACATCCAATTCCAAAGGTCTCTCTATTGCTGGGAGATATGCTAAACTCCCCAAACTCTCTATCCGGTGACTCAAAGCATCGGCCATCATATTGGCCTTCCCCGGATGGTACAAAATAGTGATATCATAGTCCTTAAGAAGCTCCAACTATCTCCGCTGACGCAAATTAAGATCCTTCTACTTTAACAGATTCTGCAAACTCCGGTGATCTGTATAGATCTCATAATGAACCCCAAACAAATAATGATGCCAAATCATCAAGGCATGAACAATGGCTGCTAACTCAAGATCATAGACAGGATAGTTCTTCTCATGGGTTTTCAACTGGCGCGAGGCATAGGTAATCACCCTACCCTCCTGCATAAAAACACAACCAATGTCTATCCTTGAGGCATCACAATACACGGTGTAAGAACCTGAAGCTGATGGCAGAACTAACACTGGAGTTGTGGTCAAAGCAGTCTTGAGCTTCTGAAAGCTCTCCTCACATTCATCCGACCACCTGAATGGAGCACCCTTTTGGGTCAATTTGGTCAAGGGCGATGTAATAAATGAAAATCCCTCCACAAAGCGACGGTAATAACCCGCCAAACCAAGAAAGCTCCTTATCTCCGTGGCTGAGGACGGTCTGGGCCAACTCTGCACCGCCTATATCTTCTTCGGATCCACTTGAATACCCTCACTGGACACCACGTGTCCTAAGAATGCTACTGAACTGAGCCAAAACTCACATTTGGAGAACTTTGCATAAAGCTTCTCCTCCCTCAATCTCTGTAATACAATCCTCAAATGCTGAGCGTGCACCTCCTGGCTACGAGAGTACACCAGGATGTCATCAATGAATACAACAACGAATGAGCCCACATAGGGATGGAATAAACTGTTCATCAAATGCATGAATACTAGTTGGGCATTGGTCAGCCCAAAAGACATCACCAAGAACTCATAATGGCCATATCGGGTCTTGAAAGTTGTTTTAAGAATATCTTAATCCCGAATCTTTACCTGGTGATAACCGGACCTCAAATCAATCTTGGAGAACACCCTCGCTCCCTGAAGCTGGTCGAATAAATCATCAATGCGAGGCAAAGGATACTTGTTCTTGACTATGACCTTGTTCAACTGCCTGTAATCAATACACATTCTCATGGAACCATCCTTCTTCTTCAAAAATAGAACCGGTGCACCCCAAGGTAATACACTAGGCCGAATAAACCCCTTATCAAGGAGTTCCTGAAGTTGGTCTTTCAATTCCTTCAACTCCGCTGGTGCCATACGATACGGTGGAATAGAAATGGGCTGAGTGTCTGACACCAAAGTCAATATCCCTGTCAGGCGGCATGCCCAGCAGGTCTACAGGAAACACATCCGAAAAATCATGTACCACCAGAACAGAATCAATGACAGGAGTCTCTTCACTAACATCCCTCACAAAAGCCAAATAAGATAGGAAACCATTCTGAACCATGCGCTAAGCCTTCAAATGTGAAATCACTCTACTTGGTACATAATCTGCAGAACCACTCCACTCAACCCTCGGAATTCCCGGCATATACAACGTCACCGTATTAGCGTGACAATCTAGAACAGCGTGACATGGAGATAACCAATCCATACCTAATATCACATCAAAGTCAGCCATACTGAGCAACAATAGATCCACTCGGGTCTCCATACCCCCAATAGTCACGACACATGACCAATATATGAGGTCCACAATAATAGTATCGCCCACAAGAGTAGATACATGTACAGATAAAACTAAGGACTCATGGGGCATATCCAGAAAATGGGCGAAATACGAGAAAACATATGAATACAAGGAACCAGGGTCAAATAATACTGAGGCATCTTGGTGACAAACTGAGACAATACCTGTAATCACAGCATCTGAAGCAATAGCGTCTGGTCTGGAAGGGAGAGCATAGAAACGGGCCTGACCACCCCCTGATTTGCCTCCCCCTCTAGGGCGACCCCTAGCTGACTGACCTCCACCCCGAGTTGACTGGGCGGGTGGTGAGGTAATTGGTATTGTAGTCGGAGGCTGACTCCTCTGCTGAGATAGACCTCCATGGCGACGAGGACACTGCCTCCACATATGCCCAAGCTCTTCACACTCAAAACAACTTCATGGTGCTGGCGGTTGAATCTGAAGGGAACACCTAGCACTGGGATGATTGGTAGAAGAACCTGGCATGGAAGAGCCCTGAACAGGTGGAGCACGGGGCGAACTCTGAACTGGAAGGGCACTAAGTGATGAGTGGCCCTAATGAGAACTGTGAGAACCATGGCCAGATGATGCACCCCGATGAAATGGCCGAGCTGACTGAGCCTGTCTAAAATGATGACCTTTACCGTGCTGGAACTGACCCCCAAAAGGAGCACTGCTGAATCCACCCTGACCACGAGGCCTCATGGCTCTCTCTTAACCCTCTCATGACCGCAAACCATCTAAATCTGCCGAGCAATGTCGACAACCTCATCAAAAGTAGCACCCGAAACCCTCTCTCTGGTCATGAGCAACTATAGCTGATAAGTGAGACCATCAATAAACCTCATGATCATTTCCATGTCCTTGGGAACCAACCAGATCGCATGACGGGCCAACTCAAAGAACCGCATCTCATACTGTGTCACAGACATAGCACCCTAGCAAAGCCGCTCAAACTGTCTGCACAGCTCCTCTCTGCAAAATCAAGGCACGAACTTCTCCAAAAAGACTACGGAGAACTGTTGCCAAGTAAGGGGTGTCGTGCCAACAGGCCTACGCCTCTCGTAAGTCTCCCACCATCTGAGTGCATCCCCAAAAAATTGAAAGGTAGTGAATGAGACCCCACAAGTCTCCACAATACTAGCAGTACGGAGTATCCTCTGACACCTATCCAAAGAGTCCTTAGCATCCTCTCTCTCTGTGCCACTGAAAGGCAGTGGCTGGAGTCTCCCGAACCTCTCCAACCTATGCTTATCATCCTCAAGTATAGCAGGAACCACATAATCCTGAGCAACTATAATTGGCTGGGCTAGTGGTGCCTCCGATGTCTGAAGTCCCTGAATAACCTGCTCGGATGTGCAACCGACAAGAGTCTGAGTACCTCCCCTGGCCTGAGAAGTGGTTGCGGCAGTCGAAATAGAGACCACCTGAGCGAGGCCAGTACATACTATCAAAATCTGAGCTAAGGCCTCCTGAAGGCCTGGGATCACAATAGGCACAGGTGGTGCCTGAGCTAGTGCATCAACAACTGGAACCTGGTCCTGATCTGGGACAACCAGTGGATATGCAGGTACTGCCCCAGCTGCCGTACGGGCTGCACCTCTGCCCCTACCACGACCTCTACTGCGGCCTAGGCCTCTCGCGGCCCTGGCTGGTGGCACTGGTGGCTGGCCCTCCTGACCGATAGTACGAGTCCTCACCATCTGTGAGAGAATGAAATAATAGATGTTTAGTTACTAGAATCAACAGATTCGCACGACAAGAATTCAAGAATGTGGAGTTTCCTAAAGGTTCTGCAGCCTCTCGAAGATAAGTACATACGTCTCCGTACCGATCCACAAGACTCTACTAAACCCGCTCATGACTCGTGAGACCTATGTAACCTAGGCTCTGATACTAATCTGTCACGACCCAAAAACCTAATCTGTCATGATGGCGCCTATCGTGGAACTAGGCATGCCGACTCATTTCCAAACAAAACCGATATTTTCATTTCAAAGATACTTTCAATACTATTTAACATAAAACCATCATTTAAGGAGTTCAAATCAAAGAAAACAGAAGTACGGAAAAGAAAAGCCCGACATCGGGGTGTCACTAGTCGTGAGCATCTACTATAATATGTCTACCAATATCAAGGCTAACTCGGCCTAAAAAATAGCTAAATACAACTAGAGGAAGATAAGAGGGAGAATAGCAGGGACTGCGATCGCCAAATAGCTACCTTGCTATCTCCAAGAAAATCTGCAACCAGAACACTCAATGACCGCTACCGTGTCCAGCTACACCTGAATTTGCACACAAGGTACAGAGAGTAAAGCGAGTACGCCAACTCAGTAAGTAACAACAATAAATAAAGACTGAGCAGTAGTGACGAGCAATAAAGCATATAACATTCATATCGGGAAATCTCAGTAAAATACCACATGCTTTAAAAATCAGGATTTGAATCAAAACATTTCGTTTAACCCAGTTCCAGTAACAATCATTTAAAGATATTTTCAACAGTTTTCAGACAGAGGAAAATGCAAATATAATCAAAATGATGAAATCATAAACAGCCTCTCGGGCAAACCTCACAGTCACTCTTGTCACTCTGGCATACCTCAAAATCACTCATGCCTCCCAGTCACTCAGCACTCGGCACTCACACTCAGTAGGTACCTGCGCTTACTAAGGGTGTGTACAGACTCCGGAGGGGCTCCTTCAGCCCAAGCGCTATAATCTGCACGGATAACTCACGTGCTATAATAATAAAGTATGTTGCAGGCGGGCAGCCCTGATCCACACTCATCCTCACAAATCAGGCCCTCAGCCTCACTCAGTCATAAACCTCTCTAGCCACTCGGGCGTTTCAGTAAAATAAAGTGCTCAGCCCAAAACAACATTTATATGCATCAAAATAGAGTCATAAAACTGAGTTATACAGTAAACAAGTATAATCATGACTGAGTATAGATTTCGAATCGAAATCAATGAGAGGATAGTAGGAAAAGTCCTCTAAGGGTCCAAACAGCACTGGCACAAGGCCCAAACATGGAATTCAGCCCAAATTTATAGAACCTCTTTCAAAAGCATATAAGTATCACATAATTTCAACAAAGTATGAAACTTTACAGTTGCTATGGGATGAACCAAGTCACAATCCCCAATAGTGCACGCCCACACGCCTGTCACCTAGCATGTGCGTCACTAAAAATAGTAGAAGGATACAAAATCCGGGGTTTCATACCCTCGGGACTAGATTTATAATTGTTACTTACCTCAAACCGGTCAAATCTCTACCCTGCAATGCTCTTGCCTCTGGACTCGACCTCCAAATGCTCCAAATCTATTAAATATCAGTACAATACTATCAATACGCGCTAATCGAATGAATTCCACAAGAAAAGCTATAACATTAGACCAAAACCCGAAATTGGCTCAAACCCGGCCCCCGAGCCCACGTCTCTAAATCTGACAAAATTTTCCAAACTAGAAAGCTCATTCACTCACGAGTCTAACCATACCAAATTCATCAAAATCCGACATCGTTTTGTCCTTCCAATCCTTAAATTACTCTCCAAACAATTCCAAGCCCTAACCCCTCATTTTCACTAATTACCATGATTAAACAACAGACAATTACCATATGTACAAGTATTAGGGCTCAAGTAACTTACCTCAACGAAACCCCCTTGATTCCCTCTTCAAATCTCTACCAAAAGCTCCAAACACCGAATACAAATGGTGAAGAATGCACCAAAATCCACAAAGTGTTCCTATATACCTTCTGTCCAGGAATCTCGCACTTGCGGCCCCTTTCCTCGCACCCGCGCGACCGCACCTGCGGTCCAAGGAGCCGCACCTGCGCAACTCACTTATCTTCACAGAATCCGCATCTGAGGAAAATTCGTCACACCTGCAAAGGTGCATCTGCGCGTTTCCTCCGCTTCTGTGAAGCCTACCCAACATTCCCCTTTCCGCATCTGCACCCCAGGTTTCGCACCTGTGGGCTCGCAGATGCGACCTCCAACTCACACCTGCGCAATCTTCCTAGCCCAGCATTGCCCGTACCTGTGCACTCCCCACTCACACCAGCGGCCTCGCACCTATGACTCTTCCTTCCGCAGGTGCGGAAATAGCAGAAGCAGCAGCTCCAGCTGCAAATTCCAACTTTGACAAATCCGTTAACCACCCGAAATCAGTCAAGGACCTCAGGACCTCAACAAAAAATACCAACAAGTCATATATCAACATACAAATTTAGTTGAACCTTCGTATCACTCAAAATAGTATCCAAACACCAAATTACCCTCGGATTCAAGCCTAAGAATTTCTAAATTTCTAAATTCAGCAACCGATGCCGAAACCAACCAAACCACATCCGAATGACCTCACATTTTTTACACATGTAACAAATGACACTATAAACCTACTCCAACTTCCTGAATTCCATTCCGACCCCGATATCAAGTTTTCCACTGCCGACTGAAATCGCCAAATTTCCAATTTTGCCAATTCAAGCCTAATTCTACCACGGACCTCCAAATCACATTCCGGACGCACTCCTAAGTCCAAAATCACCTAACGGAGCTAATAGAACCATTAGAATTCAATTCTGAGATTGTTTACACATAAGTCAATATTCGGTTGACTTTTCCGACTTAAGTTTCTACTTGAGAGACTAAGTATCTCAATTAACTTTGAAACCAGTCTGGTCCCGAACCAACTAACTCGATATAATATAATATAGCTGAATAATACAAAAAGAAGTAGAAATGGGGAAAATGGGGCTATAACTCTCGAAACGACCGGCCGGGTCATTACAGGTATATACTTCTATTGTATGGTATTGTTTTGGTGATTGGTTTACATTGAAAGTGCCTTATTCACACTTAAACTTGTGGGGAATAATGAGTCATTAGTGGTTTGGGGTATTTGGGAGTAGAGTTTAACTCTTGGTTGGGCTACGCTCCATGGAACAGGCATTGCCCTGGGCCTTGAAATCCTTGGGAACTTTGAAGTGTCAGGGGATTCAAAGGGGGTCTTTGACCTTGAGTAGAACTCTACCCTTAGACATTAATTCATTGATACTCATTACTCCCTTTCGGTTTATATTTTAATGACAACAAAAGGTTTTCAATGTGAATCACTTGCTTTACATAACCACCATATTAGTATGACCTTCCTAATGTTTAGATACTGTTAATTGCTATATTTTTCATTTGTCCGCATGTTTCATGTATGGATATATATAGAGTATTATTTTCTAATGAACTTATCACTTTCTTTTGAACATGTACAATTGTTGGGCCTGCTGAGTTTTCAAGGAACTCAGGCCCAAGCCCTGCATCATTGTATTTTGGGAAGTTTGGAGCATGATGTTGTCCTTTCTCGCTGATCATTGGGCTTGCCTATTTTAGGCCCAAAACCAGAGTCCATCTTTTATCTTTGCTGCTTTACTGCTTCACTAATTTACTGCTTTTTTGCCTCACTGCCTTTGCTGCATTTTGTTGTCTATATCTCTCACACGTATACAACAATTATCATATTGGATTGAATGCTTTACTTTACATCTTTGAATTATGTAGACAATCTAGGCAAGCCCTAAAGGATATAGGATTGAAAAGAAATATTAGACTTAGTAATAGATAGCCTTAATATGTCAATTATACATTGTTTATACTAATCTTTAATAATGATTTTATGAAGTCTTTTGGGAAAAAAAAAACTTTAGAAAAGGCGATAATCCTCTGTTTTCAAAAACCTAAAGTGAAATCTAAAACTGGTCTTTTAAACTGCGCTTCTCCATAAAATTGAACAAATGTCATCTTCTAGTTTAAAGGGACGTATAGCAATTTTCTTCAAAGAAATGAATTTGAACACCAAGGTATATCTTAACCTATTCCTCCACAATATTTTCACTATTGTTATATAAATGGCTATAATCATTTAAAATCTTCACAAGTTAATCCCATCTCATATTCTTACAAACACAAACATTGTCTTTCAATCATATGTACATATAACATCAGCTTTTCTAAACCCACGTCTTTAAAACCACACACTCTCTTCTCAAGTATTAAGTCTTAAAAATAGATACATATTATGCCGCCTCTTTAATACTAGTTTAAGCATAATACAAACAACTAATCTTTTAACCTAGTCTAAGTCCTATGGAGCTACCTCAGGTAGATTTTAAGGGGTGTCTAAAACCTTCTCCTTAGAAGAACAAGAACCCTTACCCAAAATCTCATTAGTTAGCAGAATAATAAAGAACATGACTTTAGTAATAAAATAGGTACCCTAGTATACCTTTAAATATTAGGTGGCAACTCTCTTTCATCAACAACATAGAAACCATAAGTTCAATCTTATTTTGACTAATGCAAAATAGGATGCAACTACATGGAAACTCTGCTGGGGAATTCACACTTCGGTTCTGACCTTAGCAGACTTAGAGACTTGGAACTTAGATTTGTCTGTACACTGCTTTAACTGTATTTAACATGCAATTACGTGCTTACTCGTGTTACTTGTTTATAATGCATGTCCATGCCTGCTATTATTATGCCTCTATTTGTTACTGCTTTATATATAATGTCATCACACTTCTTCCTATCGAGTCTTGGCCGTACAGTATCACACACAATGGCACGCGAGGGTTGTCTTTTACACCCCTCCGAACCTTCTTTTCAAAATTCTTAAGTTTAAGAGAATGGCTTTGTCAGGTCAACTGACATAACTTCTCGCAACCTTCAGTCCAATTCAAAAGTAGGAAAGACTCTACTCTAGCAAACATAGGTCATATTGCATAAACCTTTGATGAGTCGGTCCTTGGAGTCGACACACAATTAGGAAAGCCACCCTAATGTCAACGAGTCATGAACTCAATGACATGACTTCTGTGGAAAGATTAACAAACCTGACGAGACACCTAAAGATCTGAAGCAAACACTTATTAAATCCTTTCTTTACCCACTTCAGAAATGGAACTCAACCAAAACATTCATGAGATCAGTATGGTGATGGGATCACAACACAAGCTAAAGCTGTTGTAGAAGAATAACTGCCGAGAACATGGAGATGAAATCCGAACACACCTGGGGGCACTGACCGCTTTGCTAAACATCCGAGCAGACAAGGTGCTTACTCGCTGGTTGATAGAGTTCTGGGACCCAGCCAATGTGGTGTTCATGTTTTGCTGATTGTGAGTTAGTGTCGACATTGGAAAAAGTTACCAGTTTCATGGAGCTTCCATTTACAGGAAGGAAACCGATATTACCAGCCACCATACCTAGCCACAGGTTTTTTGTTGCTCTGGGTCTGGCAAATAGTCGAGGTTTGAGAAACATCCAGGATGGGTTGGTAAGTCTGGATCAACTGTCTGATAGTTTTGGACACCGTGAAAGCTATGAATGGTAATTGGGAAAATTTCAGTGTGATCAGTCAATGTAGGAGAGTCTCAGGCCCATAACTTTATCACTGGCGCTATTGGGATTGTTGGTTTTCCTGCAAAAAATAGGTTGGATCAATATCAATTTGTTACTCTTGGTTTTGGCGACATTTTGATGCAACATCCAAGCTAATCTGGTACCAATGGTGTTAGCTGAGATTCTAAGGGCATTGTCTGCATGTGCACGAGGGTATAATTTCTTTAAGGGATGTAACTTGTTGCTTCAAATCTGGTCCACAGTACGTTTCTTCCAGTGAGAGGCCACAGTCGACTACTTCGTGGTGTCAGCAACATGATCTACAGCCATAATGAGAGGATGAGACATTGGGTCTCCCCATATGGACAAGAAGAGTGGAGGGAAATGCGGACCAACCTAAGTGGAGAATGGGTCAGTTGGAAGCTATCAATCTAGGTGGAATGGAAATCCTAAGGACTCCTCAGAAATACTTCATTGAGCTAATATGACTTGAGGGCATCCAGCCATACTCACCCCTACGGGTTCTCAGAGAGTTTGGGTTGATTCAATATTTGCCTCTCAGGATGAGGACAGCGTTGTATGAGGATGAGTACAATGGACAGATTCCAATACCAATGAAAAGAAGGCTCCAAGAAGAATGCACTGATCTGGTCACAATGCCAATGGGTCAAAACTCGTGATACACTCCTGAGTATTATGTCTGGATCAACGAGGAATATGAGCAAGCCCGACCAAGCAGAAGGGGTATAGCCTGGCTGGAGGACCCAGTGCCTACTTTGCAAATCTACCATGAGATCCTACCACATTACCATGTGACTACCTCGATGCACCGTCAAGTGGTCCCAAGGTCCATTGATCACATGTTGCACCTGCTGAAGATGATGACCGAGTAGTAGAGTGCATCCAGATAGAATCCGAGATAGTTCTGGAGGAAGACCTGGAGGAAGAATCTAAATTCAATTACGATGGAGAGGAATTTGAAGAAGATCCGGAGGAAGGGCCGGAAGAGGAAGAGGAGATAAGGAATGATTTTGGGGATGTTTGCTAGAAGTTGGTTGATTTCACCTTCTTTTCCACTTTGTATCTTTATCCCAAGTTTTCTTATTTTCCATAAGGAAAGTTGTTCAAGCCCATGCAGTTATGTGAATGTCGGAAATAATGATGTAACATTTGCTCCCGCTTATCTTCATCCAAACACTATCAATGAAAACAAAATTTGCTTTGGATCTAAATGTGTCAAATCTTATTGTTTGTCAAATATTCGCGACTTAGGCCTACCTCCGACAATGAGAGGTCCCACGAATTCTAGGAAAATGCACTTTGCTGAATACGTGAACTAACTGCTCTGTGTGACCTTTCACTCGTATAAATGATGAAACTGACTTTTGTTTTTTTTTCTTTTCCTTTTATTTCTAGCTTTATTATTACTCCCCAAAAGAAAAGTTAGTTTGTGTCGACCCAAAACCGGCAGAACCACCGTACAATCTAAGACCAAAAGGGAAGATGTATGCTACAGATAAACTGACCGAACATGCTCTGGTAGTAGCCGATTTCCCGTGGCGATCAGGAGAGAAGAAAGATACAAGGAATGACAAACATGTGGCCCAGATGTCCCGGGAGATGGAATCTTTAAGGGAGGAAGTACAACATTTAAGGGAACTAGCACACTTGGTCGTGACAATGCTTCCACAACCACCTCGTTTTCCCACTCTAAATTCAATCCCAGACCACTTCCCTTATACCTCTCGCCAGGCTAACAACACCCCGACTTTGGTCCCCACCACTCAAATCATACCTCAAGTAACCTCCGCAAACTAACCAAATCCTCCTCTCCACATTCCTACGTACCACATTACGTTCAAATGCCACAAAACCCAGATGTTACCACCAACACGATCCACACCCCTCCTTGTGACAGAGTCACCTTTACCACTCACCAAAATTAGCACATACCTGTGGCCATACTTCTGCACATGAGCGATATGTTCCTCAAGTATATGATGTTTCCGAACCTACCTTTACAGCGCCTGTCACAATCAGGGTGCCTTATAAAATTTATCAGTGCACCGAGATGGAAAGGGAATATAGGCGCAAGGAGGAGGAGTCAGTGTCTGAGCAGTTACAAATCTTGAGAAACAATATGAAGAGAACCTCAAAGTCGCTCGGAGAAGTGAAAGTCTGGACTATGAGGATCTGTGTATCCATCCGGATGTGGATATGCTAGTAGGGTACAAGCCTCCAAAGTTCGATATCTTTAATAGGACGGGTGATCCCTATGCACATTTGAGGGCATATTGTGACAAGTTAGTTGAAGTGAGAAGAAACGAGAAGTTGAGGATGAAGTTATTCATAAGAAGCCTGATATGGGAAGCACTTACTTGGTATTCTCAATGGAATCCACTAGACGGGAGGACATGGAAGGATATGGTGGACGATTTCATGAATCGCTTTCGATTCAACACGGAGATCACTCCTGATAGGTTCGCACTGTAAACCTGCAGAAGAAGCCATCTGAGTCATTCCAAGAATATGCACGCCAATAGAGATCAGAAGCCGCCAGGGCATAACCTGCGTTGAACGATAGTGAATTGACTAAGTATTTACGTTGGACGCCAATAGGCATGATGGGATAGAAATTCCCCGAACTGATCAAAATGGGAGATTTCTTAGAAGAAGGTATAAAATTCGGCAAAGTACAATCCGTGGATGCACTGCAAGCAGCTAGCAAGGCGATCATATCACGGTCCATCGGTAGCGAAAAGAAGAAAAAGGAAGAAGTATCAGCAGTCGTCCCTTATTATCAACCCAACCCACATCATGGAAACGCATCTTATTCCCCAAACAACCATTCACCACCATCTACCTCTGCTCCATTCTACAACACACAGCCATATTACCACCCCCAACCTCAATATAACTTGCCTCTAACCCATAACAACTCGAACCCACAATGACCATATGCTCCTGTCCAAACCACCACTCATTAAAACTTACCCATTTATGCACCACGACCTCACCAAAATTCGAAGAGAGGGGTCCGAGAAATTATATCCCGATTGTTGAACCTGTGGCTCAACTATTTGAAAGATTAAGGAGAGCAAGTTTGATACATCCAGTGGAAGGAAGGGTTCTTGAGTATCCCTCAAAGTATTTTGATGCAACCAAAAGGTGCGTGTACCATTCAAGCGTGCTTGGGCATGATACTGAAGATTGTTTTAAGCTGAAACATGAAATTAAATCATTGATCAAAAGAAAAGCCATTCAGTGCACTCCGGCTTTTCCTAATGTAAACCCCAATCTGATACCAAATCACCAGAATTAGGGGGTCAATATGATCACCTTGGATGAAGAATACGATTTGAAAGGAACCATTGTCACGATAGGAAATGCAGAGGCCGCAAGGGTCCCACCTCAAAAGACTCTGATGATCACAGTACAACTGAGACCTACGGTGATGGTTCAAACTTACCAGCGACAACCTATCACTGCTACATGGATTAAAAGGATCGGGAATACAAAATTATCCCGTGGACATATAAGCAAAAAGGAAAAGCCAGGATGACAGATTTTGCGGCAGCCCACGGTATGACAAGGTTAGGGAGATGTTATGCCCCTGGGGATGCAAACCGAGGGAATTTAGGAAGAGAGCAGATTCAAAGAAGAAATATGACGGACCCTGAGGCCACAAAATTCTAGAAGAGGACGTCAATCAAAGAATACTCTGTGGAGGAACAACTGAAGAAAGCTCTAGCACAAATATCAATCATGGATTTACTGATGAGTTTTGATAGTCATAAAGATGCCCTGATGAAAGTGCTAAGTGGGGTAAGTATGCCGCGTAATACCACCAGTGAGGCGCTGGTTGCAACCATTGTGTCACGCCCCGACCTCGGGGAGTGTGACCGTCGCTCAATCGAGATACTCCAAGCCTACTAGATTCCTTCTACCCAACCATGCCCATTAACAATGTAAGAATCAGTACAAGAGATAAACATGTGAAGAGTCAAGTGTTCCGCATTCTTTTACCATTATTCCAAAAGCGACTCATTTAAGACTTCCAAAATATTACAAGTTTATAGATATGATGAAAAACATGTTTGCCACATACCAACACTTCTAGTTCATTACCCAACATCAAAAACCATCCACAACTTGTCTACGGAGCGTCAAAGTACAACAGAAGAGATCAATGGAAGTGCCGGCGACAAGGCCACGGCTATACCGCAAAGCTCAAAATACTACGTCAAATGACACAAGGCCCGGGATAGAGTAGGGCTCACCAAAACCCGCTGAATAGAGAGTTACTGCTAACCAGGACCAAAGTTGCCCGCTGATGAACTACCTGCATCCATTGAAGATGTAGCGCCCCTGGTAAAAGGGACGTTAGTACATGTGAAATAGTACTAGTATGTAAAGCTAAATGTCCTCTTTTGAAATAAACGCCAATATCAGGAGGGGAACAACCATAGAAGCAACAAGTAACAATCAATGATATCCAAATGCCAAGTTAAAACATAATAATTTTCAAAATTATGAAAATAATATATATTTTTGGTTAGGAGATCATTAGCACCGATATACTACCGTGTATTTAGCACGGAGTCCGATCACGCCCAATCAGCTAGGCCATCTCCCCACAGACAATGTGGTTTGACATGTAATGCGAAACAAAGGTGTTATCAAGGGTAGTACCACCATGTGAGCAACATGGAGTCTGATCTCCACCCGATCGGCTAGGACGCCTTCTCATATATGCCGTGTGGATTGACTTTTCAATTCATAGCTAATATTAATAAAATACAAATTAAGGGGAATAATCACAATCACATCGATATTTCAACCTCATCCCAAATAAGGGGAATAATCACAATCCTCCCCTACACTGGCGTGTAGTTTCGGGAGAGGGCCTTATGACCCGCCCTTCCTCGGTTTGCTAATGATACTCCCAAAAATATTTTTGTTTTGCACACAAGGGAAACAAAAGTACAAATATATTTTTATATTCACCTCATTACCTTTCACACTATATATAGCCTCGTTAGTAACTTCAACCATTCACAACATCATTATTATTTCATTGGCCCTCTTGGACATACTTATGATTCTTCTTTCATGGCACAGTGGCCGTATTTCACATTTCACGCTTTCATTTCTTTACTTTCAAGGACAATCAACATAAACATCAACATATAGAATATTTCGGAAATAACAACTTTAAGTTCATTGGTAATGAAAGCTTTAAACACATTAGATCCCTTTTCAAAGTATGGAGCACAATGACTTGTAATCACAACACGAGAGAAAAAAATCATAAGCGAGTAATACACCGTATCTTTTTAAATACTTCTTCATAAAAGGAAAATACACAATTTCAACTCTTGAGTATGTAAGAACTCAAATCACATTGGACGTTTTATAAAGGAGGGCATGGTGATTTACAATTTAAACACGACTTCAAAACAAATGCACTAGCTACAATAACCATGGCCATATTTTATATCTCACCTTAGTTCATTCACTTTCAAACATATTCATAGGTTATCAATATTAAAAGCATTTGGGATCAAGGCCTTAAGCATGAATATTAATAAGCGGGGTCTTAGGCGCATTGAGTTTTCTTTCACTATTGGTCATAACAACTTGAAATTAAAAACATGATTGAAATGATAATATTCCTACACATTGGTCACATTTGAATACATTCTCGAAGGAGAGTACAATATGATAGGAGCATTCAGTACACATTTCTAGTACATATCTTTAAACAAAAGTTTATTTGGAATAGTAACATTTGTACAAGATAACTCGGAACATGGGAATTAGGAACTTGGGCCAACCATACTTGAAATTTACGGGAACATCATGGAATTTGATTCCAAGAGAGAAGTTTAGCCAACATACCTTGCTTGAGATTTCCTTAATTTACTACAACGCTCCAACACTTCTAGCAATTACAATCTATAGGAAGATAGCGAAAATCGGTTAATAATTAGGAGGATTCCCACGGTGTAACTCTCTTAGGAATTTTGCCAAACACCTAGTATGCAAAATAAACTACAAAGCTCTATGATGGTAATCCCTTCCTCCCTCAACCAATTTCAACAAGTAACTACCAAAATAGTTCATTAACCCCACATACTACAAGATATTGTCACATGCATAGCCTATTTCCATTCCCACAATATACTTAGACCCTAAAATAACTTGCATGAGTGGTATAGGACAGGAACGTATCCGTATATATGGTGGTCTAGTGAGTGGTCTCCTTGATTCTTGAAGATTGTTGCAAGAATGGGTGCTTAGAATGCTAGGCCTTCCCCTTCTATCTCTAAAATAGTCTTACCTCTCAGTAAATTTACCTGACATTCGTTTCAAAATGAGCCCCAAAGTCTATTTATCAAAATGGGGTCGGGTTATAAAAATAGAAAAATGGACCCTCCGAACTCAGGTCTGCGGTCGCAGAATGGACCGCATAACAGATATGCGGCCCGCAAAATGGGATGCGAAAATGATGTCAAGCATTGGGCTGGTCTGGACCGGTCTGTGGTCCGCAGACCACTTATGCGGCCTCAGAATGCATCGCAGAATCATCCAACAAAATTATTCATGCCAAATCTGCGATGGAAAATGCGGACCGCGAAATGGATATGCGATCACAGAATGGACCGCAAAACGGCCTTCAAAATTTAACCATTTTTCTGCTCAACTCTATGACGGGTATGCGGCCCGCATAATGGATCATCGATCGCGAATCTGACTGCATAACTCGCCCTTCAGCAAATCTTTTCCACCAATTCCTCGATGCATTCTTCAACCCAAAAATTCCTTACCGCAATGAGTAACTACTACATCCGTACACATCACCCTACCTCGGCACCATAAAACTTGAATTCCTTAGTGAAATTTTATGGGGCCTTACATCCTCCCCCACTTAGGATCATTCGTCCTCGAATTAGGAGTAGAGTCCGCCCCAAACACCTAACATAACTCAACTTTTCTTTCAAACATCTCAAGCCCCCAAATTTGGCTAACACCCAAACTTTTGCAGAAATTTCGGCAGAGTGTTCCCTGTAATTAGGCCTATAGGCCTGCTAGAGTAACACCAAAACCACCCTAACAACACCTCCAGAACTCAACAACGTCACAATATACATCAACAAAACTAATCGCAACATGACCGGCATTACATTATCAAAAGTAATTTCTAGACATGAGTTGCACATATTTATATCATAACACATAGAAGGTACCTTTCGAATCACAACCATTTGGCTATACAAACAATTGAGAGTATTTCCTTTCCGCAACACTTTCAGCCTTCAAGGTGACATCCTCGACTCACGGACTTAGCCATAGCACTTGGCGGAGGCAATTTTAACTTACGGACTTATCTAACAAGGATGAAAATTAGGGACCTCTCATAAGCAAATTATCCATTAACTTTAACTTCAATAGCTTCCACCATAATGATAGACAAATGATTCCCAACTACCTTCTCAGAAATAGACACATGAAACATCGGGTGCATGGAGAACAACAATGGGGGACATCATACGCGTAGCTCGTCCTATTTTCGTCAAGATTCCATAAGGCTCAGTGTGTACTACACCTACTTTACCTTTATTAACAATTCACATAATATCTTCATGGAGGAAATTTGAAGAATAACCTGTTCACTTTCTTCAACTCTAAATCTCTATGTCGATCACCCGAATTGGACCCTTGGCGACCTACAATCCCTTCCTCCTCCTTATACTATGATGTGACTGAATGAGTAAGACCATGGGATTTCCTACCCGAATATGTATGATCATGGAATGTTGCTTATTCTTTGACATGTGTGAAACTACAACTCTCTAGAGATCTACTACAAATAGGAAAAACGAGGTTCGAGTTTGAGCTGGAATTATTCAAGAATCCCTCAACGTGCTGAGAAGGGCATTTCAGGAGGTTATATCCTAAGAGATATGAAGATTACTACCCACAATACTAACATGGTTAATCATTGTGATGACATCATTGATTAGACAAATGATGCATAGAGTTAACTAGTACATATTGATATTGTGGGAACCATGTACGTGATCCTAAGGTGTAAAAGAAGTGAGTTCTTTTAGACTGGTGGTACATGGGAGGCATGATCGGGAGGATAAAGAAGTTAGCATCAGTTATTCTTGGAAGACTATGAGTTATGAAGGGGACAGTAACAATTGTTACATTCTATATGTGCCTTGTTCGGCAATAGTAACCTCACGGAGAAATAGCCAAGTACCTGATGCTAATTGCCCACTTATTTGTAGGGAAAATCGGTTTAACTCAAAATGAGAAGATTCTGGCACCCTGGATGTGATATGGATTTCAAAATACACGAAATTGCGTTACGCTCTTAACATTAACTGACACAAGGAATCTATGCCATAAACCCATGAGGTTGAAAAAAAAAGAAGTTGAACACTTGTAAGATTATTATCATTCTGTCAGCTTAACCCTTCCCGATAATTGATCCTATATGAGAGTACTAGAGATAAAAAACTTGTCTTTCAAATAAATATGCTCATGATATGTGCCAAAATCTGAAAGCATCTAGTTTCAACCTTTCACGAGTGAAACCACATTGCTAGGACATCTTAATATTGGGATAAAAGCATGTATTGGTTAGAGAGAATTAACACTTTGCTATGATCTACACATGTTTCTGCCATAGTAACTCTCAAGCTAGACTACCGGACCACTTCATGGGCGACTACATACTAGGAACAAAGTGATTTACTCACTGAGGTGTGATCCAGGTGGACATGAAAGTTATACTGAGATGGGCGAACCATAGATATTCCTATGACCAATTTGTGAGAATCCCAAGTTTCAGATGAGCTTTATGCAGACAAGTGACCCCTTTCAATTGACATGTACACATATGATAGGTGTTGAGATAAGCTATCATGTTGCTAGACGGTGAAAAGGGTTTATGACAAAGCTCACAGAGGGGGTAAAGTGATTGTTCAACCTATATGAGTCATATGCACAGGAGAGAGAGTGGCTCAAGAAGGATCTCAACACTAGGTTGCTTTACATTGGATTTGATACCACATAGGTAAACTTTATGACTGTGCATGCATAAGCACAAGTGAGCAGACGTTATCCATTTGAATCAAAAGGTTCTATAAGAAATGCATTAGGTAAACTCCCTTGTTGAGAATTTAGGGAAGCAAGTGGAAAGTATTTTCCTAGGGTTATAACTCAATTTAAATAAATTGTTATAGAAGTCAATTCCTAAAGAGGTTGTAAGTAAGATAATTGTGATAAAGAGGCTTCGCAAATGATATGTCTCGTTCAAATAGTAGATACAGAGAACGACTCATAAAGTTGTTCCAGTTCTATCCCAAATTCCATAGCAACATAAGGAATGACATATAACAAAGTGGAACCAGGATCAATAAGAGCATATACATCAAGATATTGGACAGTCAATATACTTGTAACCAGATCTGGAGAAGTCTCCGACTTTTGATGCATCCTCGTAGCATAAAACCTATTGGGCACTCCCGAGCTCTTGATACCACCCCTAGCTTCTCCACACCCTGCGGGCACTATAGTGCCTCGAGCTGGAGGAGGGGATGTGGATGTAGTAGCTGCAGATCTAGCTGGTTGTGCCATATCCCTTCATATGCTCTAGCGAGACGATCGACAATCTCTCTGAATGTGATGCCCCATACCATGCTCGTAGCATACATTGGTACCATAGTGACATACTACCGAATGACATCTCCCACACTTCACACAACGGGGATTAGATTCGCTAAACTGACTCGCCCAACTTACTTGATATTCACCCTTTTTTGCATACATCATAAGCATCCCCCTTATCCTTCATCTAGGCCTCCGATGCGAGAGTGACAAACCCTGTACCGGTTTGTTGTGTGGGCCTTTGGAATTTCCCAAACCTGCCACCCCTAACATGATGCAGAGCATACTCACAACACGACGCCAAAAATTCATTCCCGCATATCTGGCAGACCGTGATAGGTGTACCCAACCTCGGGCATTTGTTCTTCTTGTTCCCCTTCTTTTCGCAGCCATAACATATTTCAAGGGTAATACAACATGTTCCCAGGTGATGCTTCTTGGAAATCAAACAATCTGATTCATTAGTACAAACAACCCTCTTTCTTTATTAAATGCTCTTACCACATGATATGTTGGTGTGGTGACATTGGTAGGAACAAGGACACTTCCCTTAGTAACAAGTTCTTCCAATCCCTCCACGGCTTGATGCATTCACCCAACGAACTCTTGTGCAATTTACCCCAGATTCAATGACGGGGTCATTCGCTCCTCGCTGCTTCGAACGCGTGGATTACTCATGTGGAAAATGAGACATAACGAGAAAATTATCTAAATATCTTGAGATCTATCGTATGATATGGAGTATTAAAGAAGTGTGAAATTCCTAAATGTCCAAGTAGCCTCCCCATTATAGATGTGGTCGACAACATACCGATAAGAAGGACTCTACTAGAAACGGCTCTGAGACATCCTAGGACCCTTTAAAACCTTAGGCTCCGATACCAAGTTTGTCATGCCCCGACCTCGGGGAGCGTGACCGGAACTCAACCGTGATACCCTAGTTAAGAAAGCCTACTAGATGCCTTCTACCCAACCTTTCCCATTAACAATATTAGAATCAGTACAAGAGATAGACATGAGAATAGTCAAGTGTTCCACATTCCTTTACCAGTATTCCAAAAGAGATTCATTTACAACTATCAAAATATTACAAGTTTATAAATATGATGAAAAACATGTTTTCCATATACCAACACTTCTAGTTCATTACCCAACATCAAATACCACCCACAACCTGTCTACGGAGCCTCTAAGTACAACAGAAGAGAAGAATGGAAGTGTCGGTAACAAGGCCTCGGCTATAACTCAAAGCTCAAAATACAACGTCAAATGACACAAGGCCCGAAACAGAGTAGGGCTAACCAAAACCTACTGAATAGAGAGTGACTGCTAACGAGACCAAAGCTGCCCGCTGATGAACAACCTGCATCTATTGAAGATGCAGCGCCCCCGGCAAAAGGGACGTTAGTATATATGGAATAATACTAGTATATAAAGCTAAATGTCCTATTTCGAAATAGAATGCCAATATCAGAAGGGGAAACACTATGGAAGCAACAAGTAACAATCAATGATTTCCAAATTCCAAGTTAAAACATAACAATTTTCAAAAATATGAAAATAAGATATATTTTTGGTTAGGAGATCATTAGCACCGATATACCACCGTGTTTTAGCACAGAGTTTGATCATGCCCCATAGGCTAGGCCATCTCCCCATGGACAATGTGGTTTGACATGTGATGCAAAAAAAGGTCGTTACCACGAGTAGTACCACCATGTGCGCAACATGGCGCCCGATCTCCACCCGATCGGCTAGGCCGCCTTCCCACATATGCCGTGTGGGTTAATTTTCCAACTCACAACTAATATCAAGCTCATTCCATTTAAGGGGAATAATCACAATCACATCACTATTTCAACCTTATCCCAGATAAGGGGAATAATCACAATCCACCCCTACACTGACAGATGTACTTTCGAGTGTGGGCCTTATGACCCACCCTTCCTCGGTTTGCTAATGATACTCCCAAAAATATTTTTATTTTTTCACACAAGGGAAACAAAAGTACAAATATATTTTTATATTCACTTCATTACCTTTCACACTATATATAGCCTCGTTAGTAACTTCAACCATTCACAACATCATTATTATTTCATTGACCCTCTTGGCCATACTTATAATTCTTTTTCCATGGCATGTTGACCGTATTTCACATTTCACGCTTTCATTTCTTGAATTTCAAGGATCATCAACATACAGAATATTTCAGAAATCACAAATTTAAGTTCAGTACTAATGAAGGCATTAAACATATTAGATCCCTTTTCAAAGTATGGAGCACAATGACTTGTAATCATAATACAAGAAAAGACTCATAAGCGAGTAATACATCGTATCCTTTAAAATACTTCTTCACAATAGGGAAGTACGTAAGAACTCAAATCACATTGAAAATATTCATAAAAGAGGGAATGGTGATTTACGATTTAAACACGACTTTGGTACGGGATAACTCGGAACATGGGAATTAGGAACTTCGGCCAACCATACTTGAAACTTACGGGAACATCATGGAATTCGATTCCAAGAGAGAAGTTTAGCCAAAATACCTTGTCTGAGCTTTCCTTGAGTTAGTACAACGCCCAACAATTCTAGCAATAACAATCTATAGGAAGATAGCGAAAATCGGTTAATAATTAGGAGGATTCCCATGGTGTAACTCTCTTAGGAATTTTGTAAAACACCTAGTATGCAAAATAGACTACAAAGCTCTACAGCAGTAATCCCTTCCTCCCTCAACTAATTTCAACAAGAAACTACCCAAAATAGTTCATTAACCCCACATACTACAAGTTATTGTCACATGCACGACCTATTTCCAATCCCACAATATACTTAAACACTAAAATAACTTGCATGGGTGGTATAGGACAGGAACTTACCTGGATAGATGGTGGTCTAGTGAGTGGCTTCCTTGATTCTTGAATATTGGTGCAAGAATGGGTGCTTACAATGACAGGCCTTCCTCTTCTCTCTCTAAAATACTCTTACCTCTCTCTAAATTTACTAGACATTCGTTTCAAAATGATCCCCAAAGGCTATTTATCAAAATGGGGTCGGGTTATAAAAATTAGGAATATGGACCCTCCGAACTCAGGTCTGCAGTCGTAGAATAGACCGCATATTAGATATGCGGCCTGTAAAACGGGCTACGCAAATGATGCCAAGAACTGGGCTGCTCTGGACCGGTCTGCGATAGGTCTGCGGTCCACAGACCACTAGTGCAGCCGCAGAATGGTCCGCAAAATCATCCAACAAAATTCTTCATGCCAAATCTGCGATGGAAAATTCTGACAAATGGATATGCGATCACAGAATGGACCGCAAAACAAGCTTCAAAATTTAACTATTTTTTTGCTCAACTCTGCGATGGGTATGCGGCCCGCAGAATGGATCTGCGGTCGCGAATCTTCCCGCATAACTCACCCTTTAGCAAAACTTTCCACCAATACTTTAATGCATTCTTCAATCCAAAAAAGTCCTTGCCGCGGAGAGCAAGCTCGCCACAAAGATTAATTACTACATCCATACACATCACCCTACCTCGGCACCATAAAACTTGAATCACTTAGCGTAATTTTACGGGGCCTTACACATTAGGAAAATGTTCAATGCAAATATGATCATTTTTTGAAGAGATGAGCTTCCTAATGAAGGTGTGGATCACAACAAAGCTCTACACATCACTGTCAAATGTGGAGACAAGGTAGTGTCCCGAGTACTGGTTAATTGAGGATCGGAAGTCAACATATGCCCGCTCTCTACTCTACGAGAGTTGGGTATCCACCCGAGGGAAGTCAAGGAAAGTCATGTGAGGGTAAAGGCTTTTGATGGGTCGTAGAAGGATGTCATTGGGGAAATTAATTTGGCTTTGCAGATCGCACTTGTTGAATTCCCCATACTATTTCAAGTGATGGATATTTCTTCATCATACAACTTACTACTGAGAAGACCCTGGATACACATGGTAGGCGCCGTCTCGTCCACCCTACACCAGTGCATGAAATTCGAGTGAGGTTGTTAAGAGATCATGGTCCATGGCGAATGGAGCCAATCAACTTATCTAGAACATGCAGTTCCGTTCACAGATGGGCTAGACGTGGTTGCTTTCCATGCAGTAGAGAACATGCAGACTAGTGAAATAGAAGAGAATGAGAAAAACATGGGAATGCAATCGATGTATAGATCAAATATGGCCATGAGGGATATGATGATATCTGGATATAGACCAGGAACCAGGCTGGGAGCCCGATGAAACGGGATTACAGAACCAATTGAGCCAAATGGGTAGAGAGGAAGAGCCGGCATAGGGTATCAGCCTCCGATTGGGAAGACTTGTACCGGTAACTCTAGGAAAAAGGCTTTTGTGCCAGAGCATGTTTCGGGTATGGGCTAGAACTCAGCGCAAGAGGACGATATCGTCGATGGGATGGGAAGGTTCTCTGTGACTATGATTGAAGAATGCTGTGAAGGAATTAATATCAAGACATCGACCATTCGGAATGCTGAACCAGGAGAGGATCTGCGGAATTGGACTGCCAGCCCATCTTTGGTTCGCTCGGAGTCTTGGTAGTATGGAATTGTAAAGTTGTTTTGAAGAAAAAGAAACCGCACGGTCAATTGCGGCCCGAACCGTGTTTGTACCCTTTTGTGCTTTGCCTCTTTTAACACTTAGACACTCCTCTTTTGATGAAATAAAAAGAATCACTTTCCTCCACTTTTAGCATATGATTTGTTCCCTCAATTTTGCATCAATTTTTCTGTCATGTTCCTGGGGTGGTGGTATGAAGACAAAAGAACCAAGCAAATAATGTCGCATCTTGTACTTCTTGGCCTTTAAGTGAGGGATGTCGTTTTGTCCTTTTGGCATTGCAAATTTCAGAATGTATGCACTTTGTTCCCCATCCATTGACTCCTCCACAGGCTTGGATAGATGAATTCTCGTGTCACCAACCAAACTCGATGTTGAAAAATAGTTAGAATGAGGTCGAATGCACTCCAACTCTAGAATCTCTTCACTTTTGACATCCTCACTTTTGCACACTTTGTCAATCTTGGCATCATTAATAATATTTTGGTCAAATAGTTGGAATTCCTTTTTCCGCTCCACAAGCTGGCTAGTATCCATAACAATTAGTTGTAGGGCATCAGACGCCTCAACCCTCTTATTCAATTGAGTCTGCAAGTCATGGATATCTAAGTCAAATTGGTCTATCTCTTGCCTGAGCTTTGTTCTTCCTTCTATCAGCTGTTCTGCCATATTTTAAAGACCATTCTATAGAAACCGTTGAATTTATTAGTTGGGCTTGTTCCTCTACCCAAGATTGACTCACTATATCTGCTTCTTCAACTTTTACCTCTTGTAGGAACTCACTCTCTTTGTCTAGTTGAGGTTTTTATTGAAAATTGGCCATTAATTCTTCCATTCTAGCCTGCAATACTTTGATTTCTAAGGCAGCCTCTTTTTGAATTTCATTTTGTTGCTCGCTTGCCTCACCATGTCCATAATACGAGCAGCATGTTCCACATCCTCCACTTTATTGCTCCTATTAAAACTCATAAACATTATTAGAAACATCATAGTAAGGGATCAGAGAAGGGTAAAAAGAATTAGGGCAACCATCCCAATGTCCACCTTGACAACCACACACATTACAAAAATTCCACTCATAAGATTGAGATTCACAATGTTGCCACAAGTGTGGTCCTCCACAATATGGACAGGGATCACCAAAATAAGAGTAACTTATATTCGACTAATTCTCATTCCAAGATGCCATGTAAAACAATTAATAATAATTAATGAAGTACTACACTAAACTAAATTTAAAAACTAGAATAGATAGAAAGTAAAAGTCTAATCCAGCAAAACATTTAATTTCAAAGTCCCCGGCAATTGTGCCAAAAACTTGTTTCTCCCAAATGCACACGCAAGTATAGGTAGTTGTACAAGTAATATAGGATTATAAGTCTAGATATCGTACTCACACTGACTTGTGATTAACTATTTACTAAATTAAACTAAGACAGCTAATCTATTCAAGCAATTTTCTAAAGTATGGATATAATCTAGAGTAGTAAACTAAGAGATTAAAGAAAATAAGTTGGCGAAATTAGACACGAATTCAATGGGAGACAATATTCTAGAGCTATGGGTTAGCTAACAATCCCGTTGACTCATCCACTTAAATTATCTAATTAATTTATTTGGTTTATAGATTGACGGGGTTAATATTACTCGTAGTATTGTCCCAATTTACTATTAGCCTATTCAAGCTAACCTAACGTCTATATTCCTATGGAATTAGGATTAACAAAAATGCATTAATAATTCCTGTATAATAACCAAGCAAGGCAATTAGGTATATCCCTATCGTAGCCGCAAATTTGTTCCCGGTACTTAGGTTCAATATCTTGCTCTACTCAATCTTATATGCAATCTAGAATTCCCTCTCCCGAGTTCAATCCTAGATTTGTAGATAGTATTCAATTGGTAATAAAGAAATAAATCAACTAATATTATAAAATAGTAAGAAAAATATAAGCTTCAAACTACAACATTCATGTAGCACCCGCAACTATAGAACTAATAAACTATGAGATTAAAGGAAGAGAAGAGAAGAAAAACTAGCTAGAAACCTCCTCCTAAGCGTGGTTTTTGTTCTCCCGCCCCCACCCCCACCCCCCAAAGTGGAGTGTTCTCCTCCCAAAAATATGTTAGATATCCTACAAATTAGGTTTAGGACCTCTTTTATACGAGTTAGGATCGTGTAGGGCCGAAATAACTTTGTCCTGGGTGAAATAGGTGTGAAACCATCACCCAGTATCCAGGTTAGTGTGGGGATCTAGCCGTGGCACTGGAAAATATTTGAATCTGAAAGTTCTACCACATGTAGCGCCCCACACTACCCTGGGTGCTACACTGTCCGATTTTCTCCTTTTGTTCTCTTATTGCTTCAATTCGTCCACTTTCGTTTTGCATTACATTCGGATGACTCTTACACATAAAAATACCACAAATTACAATAAATCATTACATTGCACATCCAAATTCCACAAAGTACGAGTAAAATATGAGGCAATATGAATACAAATATACACACTTTAAGCCGAATATGACACGACCACAATTTCCCTCCATAGGATATCATGATGGCACCTAGTCTCTATGACTAGGTAAGCCTAACAGTTAATAATAACTTGACATAAATAATTAACAGAATACTAAAACAAGGTTGAACAACTGATATAAACTCCTGAAAATAGAATCAACAACAATACACTCCCCAAGACTGGTGGAACCGAGTCATAAGCTCTACAGAATAAGCTAAAGTGTCTAGTACATCACTGTCTGAATGAAAAATACAACAATAGTAAAAAATAAAGGAAGGTGGCTCCGAGGCCTATGGACGCTGAGCAAGCATACCTTGAAGTCTCCGTAAGCAGCTAACAGATGATCAATAATGACCGACACGAGCAGACATACCTAGATCTGCAAATAAATGTACAGAAGCGTAGTATGAGTACACCATAACGGTACTCAGTATGTATCAAGCCTAACCTCGATAGAGTAGTGATGAGGCCATATCAAAATACCTACTAGGATATAATAAACATTATGAAAACATAATAAGGATAAATAATGGAAATCAGAGAAATAACTAATGTGAAACAGTTAACATCATGAACTAATACCGGAATTTTAAGCACGAAAATAGCATAAAGAAATCAGTGAATAAGAACCACAATGATCATGTATAGACAATAACTGACAAAAACAAGGAAGAACAAAATAATAAGAATTACAACGAGGTATCATCTTGTGTTCAATAAAAATCACCACTGAGGTGCCTTCTTGTGTATAAATATCAAGAATAACAACCGAGGTACCGCCTCTTATTCACAATTCACAATCCCAATCACAATCCTTCCTTATGCCTCCACGTGAGCCTTATATTTGAAATAGGTTTTGAAAATAGTATTCCCGAAATAGCTACACGTACTTTAGCACACCTTATGACGCTGTGTGGAATCACGTAGTTCCCCTACAAGCAACATGCACATAAGTCCCACCTTATACAGCCGCATGCACATTAACCGCAAGCCTTATACCGCCGTATGTGCGTTAATATCACATCACAATCACAACTCGCACCACAAGTGCCCATATATTACAACTTGTTGTTTCTACAACAATAGCTCATGGATCCACTACAACGGGTACAAGAATATCAACAACAACAATGAATGTAAAATGTTCAACAAGGAAGAGGTTTCAACAATAACAATTTTGCCTCAACATGATAAAGGCTTTCACAACTTCAACACCAATGACTCAATAGTGAGATAATGTATAACCAAGATATTAAATAAGGACAACTCAGAATGGAAGAGATAATGTATAACAAGGACTTAGAATAATGGAAATCAATAAGAAAAGGGATAACATGAACAATAATTTCAAGTAATGATAATCAATAATGAAGGAGATAACACGAAAATAACTTCAAGTTATGATAATTAGCAATGAAGAGATAGCATGTAACAACAAAAGAGGCAACAAGTTCAACTAAAGCATGAGAGCAATTTATCAAGTAGGATGTAGAACAAGTGTTAAACAAGTTAATTAAGGCACGTAAGGATAGACTAACACAAATAAGGGATAGATTGACTATGGAAATTTAGAACATGATATGGCATTTCAATTAAAGCATGGAAGTAGTCTAAGTAACCTAAATCGGTCAAATACCACGTACGACCCGTGTACCCACTCGTCACCTTGCATACACGGCTTTCACATAGCACAAGTGAATCAATCAATACCAATCATAAGGGGTAGTTCCCCCATACAAAGTTAGGTAAGACACTTACCTCAACTAGGCTAATTCAACACTCGAAAACAGTTTTTCCCCTAAAGGTCGCCTCCACACGTCTTAAATCTAACAAAAATAGACTTAATATCATCAAACAATGCTAGGGAAATCAATGGAATTAGATATTTACACTTTTCCTAAAAAGTCAACAAAAATCAACCCCCCCTCCCCCCAGTCAAAACCCGGGTCCAATGGTAGATTCCGATTGCCCATGATCCCACGAGTTCATATATGTGATTAGTTTCAAAATTCAAGTCCAAGTCGACTCTCAAAACTCAATTTCTTATTTTTCAAAAACTTGACAAAGTTTCACAAATTTTCACTTTGATTTTGATGTTAAACTCTAAGATATATTGATAGAAGATGATTAAAAATAGATTAGATTCATTTGCCCAAAGATTGTAGGTGAAAATCCCCTATCAAAATCGCCTCCTACCAAACCTAGGGTTCAAAAATGAAAGAATGTTTTTAAAAGTCCCGTCTCCCAACCCTTTAACCAGCTGCAGATGAAGCATTTTCAACACAGGGCTCACCTTTGTGAACCCTCTCAATTGCAGACCAGGTTTCGCATTTGCGAACTCTGACATCCTTATACATCCTCGCAATTGTGAACTGGCCATTATCGCAAAAGCGAACATTTGTTCGCAAATGCGAACCAACCTAAAATTCGATGCCTTCACAAATGCAAAGGGGAAGTCGCATTTGCGACATCTGACCCCATACTATTGTGAAGCTGGTGCTGGCTATTGCGATAACTGAGCACCAGCACACCAGCAGTTCATTTTAAATTCAAAACCATTCCGATACATGTCCGGAACACATCCGAGCCCTCGAGGCTCCAAACCAAACATCCACACAAGCCTAAAAACATCATACAAACTAGCTCGCGTGATCAAAACACAAAAATAACATCTAAAACTATGAATTGAACTCTAAACCACATGAAATTCAAATTAAAGTTCGAAAATATCTAAAATTGCAACTAATTGTCTGAATCATATCAAATCAACTCCAAACGACACCAACTTTTGCAGACAAGTTCTAAATACCATAACAGACCTATTCCAAGTCCCAAAATCAAATTCCAATATCGATTGCTAAAAGTCAACCTACGATCAAACCTTTCAACTTCAAATTGCCAAATATTGGCAAATCAAAATAAATCAACCAACGGACTACCAAAATTAACTCCAAGAATATGCCCGAGTCTGAAATCACGTTACAAAACTATTAGAGCCATCAAAACACAGTTCTGGGGTCATTTTCTTAAAAGTCAAAGTTTGCTTAATATTTTCTAATTTAAACTTCTAAGTCAAAAATCAAGGGTCCAAATCAGCCTGAAAGCTTTCCGGAACGAAACTAATCAACCCCGCAAATCATAAAACTATAAACACACATGTGTGAAACATACAAAGGTGGTAACAGGGTGTAATTACACAAAGCGGCAAGTCGGTCGTTACATTCCCTCCCTCTTAAAACAAACCTTCGTCCTCGAACGTTCATAAGGACATACCTTAAGTGGTGAATATATGAGGATAATGACTCTGTATATCGTGCTCGGTCTCCCATGTCCCCTCCTCGACCAGATGACCCCTCCATTGAACCTTTATTGAAGCAATATTCTTTGATCTCAACTTTCGGACATGTCGGTCCAAAATTGCCACCGGCTCCACAATATAAGTCAAGTACTCGTCTAATTAAACTGTGCTGAAGTCTAAAACATGAGACGGATCACCATAATACTTCCATAGCACAGATACATGGATCACCAGATGTACCGCAGATAAACTAGGTGGCAATGCAAGTTGTATCCACCTCACCAATCCTCTCAAGAATCTCAAAAGGTCCGATATGCCTAAGCTTCAACTTGCCCTTCTTCCCGAACCTCATCACAACCTTCATGGATGAAACCCAGGGCAAGACTCGCTCTCCAACCATGAATGCAACATCATGAACTTTCCGATTCTTATAACACTTCTGTCTAGATTGGGATGTACGAAGTCGATCCTGGATCATCTTGACCTTCTCCAAAGTATCTCGAACCAAACCTGTGCCTAATAACTTAGCCTCTCCCGACTCAAACCACCCATCTGGAGAATGACACAGTCTCCCATATAAGGCCTCATAAGGGCCATCTGAATACTCGGTTGGTAGTTGTTGTTGTAGGCAAACTCTGCAAGCAGCAAGAACTGATCCCAAGAGCCCCTGAAATCTATTACGCATGCACGAAGCATATCTTATAATACCTGAATAGTACGCTCAGATTGTCCGTCCGTCTGAGGGTGAAATGTGGTACTCAACTCAACCTAAGTGCCTAGCTCACGATGTACAGCTTTCGAGAAACATGATGTGTACTGCGTACCCCGGTCAGAGATGATGTATATCGGTACGCCATGAAGTCGGACAATCTCACGGATATAAACCTGAGCCAGCTGCTCGGAAGAATAGGTAGTTGCTACCAGAATAAAATGAGCCGACTTGGTCAACCTATCCACAATCACCCATACTTCATCAAATTTCTTCTGAATTCATGGTAGCCCAACAACAAAGTCCATCCATGGGAGCCCAACAACGAGTCCAACACGTGTAAAATATGAGGCAATATGCATATAAATATACACACTTTAAGCTGAATATGTCACGACCCCAATTTCCCTCTATAGGATGCTGTGATGGCACCTAGTATCTACGACTAGGTAAGCCTAACAGTTAATAATAACTTGGTGAAATAATTAATAGAATACTAAAACAAGGCTGAATAACTGATATAAACTCCAAAAAACAGAATCAACAACAATACACTCCCCAAGACTAGTGAAACTGAGTCATAAGTTCTGTAGAGTAAAATAAAGTGTCTAGTACATCAATGTTGAATGAAAAATACAACAATACTAAAAGGTAAAGGAAGGTGAATCTGAGGCCTACGGAAGCCGAGCAGGCACACCTTGAAGTATTTGTAAGCAGCTAATATATGATCACTAACGAGCAGTACGAGCAAACGTACCTGGATCTGCACAAAAATGTGCAGAAGCATAGTATGAGTACACCACAACGGTACCCAGTAAGTATCAAGCCTAACCTCGGTAGAGTAGCGATGAGGCTAGGTCAAGACACCTACTAGGATATAATAAACAGTATGAAAACATAATAAGGATAAATAATGGAAAGCGGAGAAATAACTTATGCGAAACAGTTAACAACATGAACTGTTCTAACAAAAATTGACTTAATATCATCAAACAATGCTAGGGAAATAAATTGCAATAGATAAAGCTAATATCTTTACACTTTACCTAAAAAATCAATAAAACTCACCCCCCCCCCCCC
>AWOL01S0017793.1:215547-236683 GCA_000715115.1 Nicotiana otophora
CCCCAGTCAAAACCAACCTGGGTCCAATGGTTGATTACGACTACCCATGACCCCACGAGTTCATACATGTGATTAGTTTCAAAATCTGAGTCCAAATCGACTCTCAAAACATAATTTTTTATTTTTTAAAAGCACTTTGATTCACATGATTTTGATGTTAAAATCTAAGATATATTGATGGAATATGATTAGAAATAGATTAGAATCAGTTACCCACAGTTTGTAGGTGAAAATCCCCTCTCCAAATCGCCTCCTACCAGCCTAGGGTTAGAAAATGAGAGAATGTTTTGCAAAAGTCTCATCTCCCAGCCCTTTAACCAACTACAGATGTCGCATTTAGAGCTCTCATTTGCAAACCCTGACAGCCTCACGCATCCTTGCAATTGTGAACAGGCCATCAGCGCAAAAGCGAACATTCGTTCGCAAATGCGAACCAAGCTAAAATACGCTGCCTTCGCAAATGTAAAGGGTAAATCGCATTTGCGACATATGGACCGCTACTGTCACCTTCGCAATTGCGAGGCTGGTGCTCACAATTGCGATAACTGAGAACCAGCACACCAGCAGTTCATTTTAAGTTCAAAACCATTTTGATACATGTCCAGAACTCATCCGAGCCCTCGGGGCTCCAAACCACACATTCACACAAGTCTAAAAATATCATACAATCTCACTCACTTGATCAAAACACAAAAATAACATCAAAAACTATGAATTTCAAAGTAAAGTTCAAGAATTTCTAACAAAACAATAAACGTCCGAATCCTATCGAATCAACTCCAAACGACATCAAATTTTGCAGACAAGTTCTAAATACCATAACGGGCCTATTCCAAGTCCCAAAATCAAATTTCGAGCTCGATAGCTAAAAGTCAATCTACGGTCAAACCTTTCAATTTCAAATTGCCAAATTCTGGCAAATCAACACAAATCAACCTATGGACTTCCAAAATTAATTATGGGCACACGCCCGAGTCTGAAATCATGATACAAACCTATCAGAATAATCAAAATGTAGTTTCAAGGTCATTTTCACAAAAGTTAAAGTTTGGTCAATATTGTCTAATTTAAACTTCTAAGTCAAGAATCAAGGGTCCAAATCAACTCGAAAGCTTCCCAGTCGGGTGAACAAATATGTGTGAAGCATAAAAAGGGGTAACGGGGTGCAATTATACAAAATGACGGTCGGATCGTTACAGAGTATCATAGAGCTTATGACTCTGTATTACCAGTTCTAGGGAATTTATGTTTGACGCGGTCTTTGTTAATGATATTTGACTCTCAGATCTGTAATTTGTTGTCTTGTTTTGATATTGTTATGATTGTCTTGCCTAGCAAGTGAGTTAGTGGTAATCATGACCAGTAGTGGTTTTGGGTCATGATATCTAATCACATATTTATGCTCATGGTGTTAGAGGTAGTCGAGATCTACCCCTTGACTTGGGTTTTGATCGTGTATTCCCGAGTTTACTTTTAATGACTCTTGGGGATTTGGTTTAAGATTCAAAATTTATTATTTTGAATTGATTTTTATGTCTTTATGACGTTATTAGGTTATATTTGACTAGATTCGAGCAATTTGGAGGTGGATTTCGACGATTTGGCAAGTTTTGATTGAATTATAGGCACCATATGGAGGTAGGTCTCTTGGATAAACTTGTTAAGAGGGAAACCATCAAGGATTGAGTTGATTGCTATGTGATTAGGTATTGGGTTCATGCATATGCTGGGTGGCGAGAGCATATGCACTTACCGAGTTTATATTATGTCCGGGGTAGATTTGAGTTACTTTATGTTTTGTTTTGATTATGTGCTCATCTTGATTCATGATTTGTTTGGATTATATGACTACGTTGCTCTCTTATTCATATTAGAGATCATGCCTAGGTTTATGATTATTTATGAAGGCATGGGAGCTTATTCTTGATATATTGAATTGATTGAATCATCTGTAGCCATACAGAAATTACATGAGTACATATTCATATGATTATTATAGGTACTTGTGCATCTTTTATCTACAATTATTGGACATATGCATACGTATTATATTGGACACTTACTTTGGACTGAGATTGTGACACGAGAGATAAGGTCGTAGGGATGAAATACAGTTATGGCACACAGAACATAATGAACGGATATTTGATTATGAGTGAACTATCAAGCTCTTTTTTGCGCTTGGATAAGGATTCATCCCTCCATAGTCAAGTGATAACCCATGTTACTTTGGGCCCTGTGAGCGTGGTCGATACATGGATTGTGTATCTTGCCCATAAAAGGATTTGTATCGGGTTTGTGTGATACATGAATTTTGTATCGGTTTTGGTGATACATGGATTATGTATCATGGTACATAGATCTTGTACCAGTTATGGTGAATCACAGAGTCTTGACCATGCATAGACATCCCTGACTCATTTAGAAGCATTCATTTAAATGATAATTATTGCATTTTATCTATATATGCTAGTTGGGAGCCTCGTTTCCGTTGATTTAAAGCATGCCATCTTTAAATGTTGTATCTAAGTAGTGTTATGATATCTCTTGAATTGGAAAAGCATGCCTTATACGTTTCGACTATTTTTCATCCTTGATTCATGTTGTTCACGAGGTGATTTACTATTTTAGTCTAAGCTTTGTTATTTATATTTATGTTGCAAGTATCCTTATGCATCTAGCCTCGCCACTATTTATTTGAGGTTAGCCTTGATACTTAAGTACTGATTGTGGTGTACCCATACTACACTTCTTCACATCTTCTTGTGCGGATCCTTAGGTAGGTACTAGTGGAGCATTGTTTTGAGCCTAGGTAGTCGCTCAGAGACTTAGGGTGAGCTGCACTACATGGATTCATTTTGCAGTGACTGAGTCCCCATCTTTTATTATTTCTATCTGTTTCGTTATCTCAGACAATGTTGATCATGTATTCAGGCTTATACTTATTTGGTAGTTGTTCGTGTACTTGTGCTACCTACTCTTTTGAGACTATTTATGTCTTTATTTATGTTATGACACTGTTAATTAAAGAAATTTGGAATATTTTCTATTGATTGTGAGTGGGCTTGCTTAGAAATTATGGCTAGGCACTATCATGACCTAAGGTGGGATTTGGGTCGTGATAGGTATTGGTTTTGAATTTCGGGCACGCGGGCCCGGTTTGAATTTTGGTGACTTTTTGTGAATTCATCAAAGATCAAAGCTTTAATGATTGGGATTTCTTCCTATATAATTGTTTGACTTCCTTGGATGCTGTTTGGCGTAGATGGGCATGATTAGAGGGCTAGAATGAGGTTTTAAAGCGATTTGAGATTGAAGACTAGTCCGAATGAGGTAAGTGTCTTGCTTAGCTTTAGTTTGAGGGAATTGTTTCTAATATGATATTATTTTCTACATTCGGGAGTGATGTATATGCAAGGTGACGAGCATATATCCATATGCCATGGTTATCCATGCTCGGGATAGGTTATGTGTTTTCTTTATGCCTTGTTGGACTTTGTGATCTTCTTCACTTATGTTTCAATAGCTTCGATGAATATTTATGTGTAATTATCCCTTCTAGAAATCATGTTGAATGTATGACATCTTAAATGAACATGTTAGACTAATCTTGAAACTCTTGATATACTCGATTTGATTGTAGTCATGCATTACATTACGAACACATACTCTATACCTATTATCCTTGTGCTAATTGAGTTTCTTATTAATGTTAAAGATCATGTGTAGACTTCATTGTGATATTTGGTCAAGGCGGCTTTTGGGATGTTGGCTTGACTAGTTGTATGATAACTATGATTATTTTTCACTGATCGTGTTATGCTTACCAATCCCTCTTGATTGTATTTATGCATCCTACCTTACTTGGTACTGATTCACATATGCTTGGTGAGGATGAGTGAATTTTTATGAAGGGTGTTTCTATCCAGTGAGGATGAGTCATATTGCACGACGACTATTTACGTGCTATGAGGATGAGCGATATTGGCACGATGGGTGTTTCCGTGTGATTTGATATGGTATTGGCACGACGGGTGTTTCCGTATAGTGAGGATGAGATTTCATGGCATGACAGATATTTTCGTGTAGGTGAGGAAGAGAGACATATATTATATTGTGTTATCCTTCCGTCTCGTACACTTTTACGCCTTCTACCTAGGTTTTATTATTCCATCTATGATTTCTATCTTGCTTGTTATTGTTATATTTATGCCCTCTATCTTGTTTTTTGTTGTTACATCTATGCCTTCTACCTTATTTGCTAATATCATATCTATGCCTTCTACCTTGTCTGTTATTATTTCATATATGCCTTCTACCTTGTTTGTTAATGTTATCTATATGCTTCTACCTTGTTTGTTATTGTTATATATATGCTCCTACCTTGTTTGTTACAGTTACCTATATGTTTATACCTAGTTTGTTACTATTATCCACATGCCTTATACCTTATTGTTATTGTTATCTACTTGTCTTCTACCTAGTTTGGTATTGTTATACATATGTTTGGTAAGAAAGAGTGGTATTGCACGAAGGGTGTTTGTGTGCTTGATGAAGACGAGATAAATGCACAAAGGGTGTTTTCGTGCCAGTTGATTTGGCATAGATACATATGCTTGGTGAGGATGAGATAAATGCACGAAGGGTGTTTCCGTGCCATTTGATTTGATATCTTGAACATACCCCTTTTATTATGTAAATCTATAGATATGGCTTATATTGTTTCATGGATATTATTCCTTCCTCGCGGACATAATTTACTGAGAAAGGTTTGGTGGCTATGTTTGTGAAACATGCTCGATATTTCTTTATTTGATCCTTCCATTATTATTTGTCTTTTTCCCTTATTACTTATCTTGCTTATGAACTGCACAGGTTATATTTGGTGAGTATCTTTTGAGTTAAAAATCTCGTCGCTACATCACCAAGAATAGTCAAGATACTTACTGATTACATGGGGTTAGTTGTACTCATACTAGCTTCTACACCTTGCGTGCAGATATTTGGAGCTTAGCGGCTGCCAAATCCAAGGGCGAGTACTAAAGTTGTACCAGCATTCTAGATACAAGCTATCACTTGTTCGTGGTAGTTTAGAATTTGTAATTGTGCTTATGTATATTCAAAAAAATGTTGTATTTTCTTCATACCTGATTTTCGCCATCATATTTAACGTTTATTGATAATATTTTATTCGAATTTTGTTATTTGTTGTTTAACTTACCTGGTGTGTTAGGGCTAGGTGCCATGGTGACTAGGTGGGATTTTCGTCACGACCCAAAATCATCACCGGTCGTGATGGCGCCTAGACCACTCTCAAGGCAAGCCAATCATAAAGCAATAATGAAACATAATAACTATAATGAGTTGACTGGTCATTTTGCATATTTGAGCTCCATTTCCCTTTTTGATGCTTCACACATGTGTATTGTTAGTTTTATGACTTGAGGGATTCGTTAGTTTCGTTCTGGAAAAGTTTTGGGTTGATTTGGTCCCTTTGGTTCTTGGTTAGAAGACTATGTTGAGCATGTTGGCCAAACCTTGACTTTTGTGAAAACAAACTCGGAATGATTTTTTGATGGCTCTGATAGGTTCGTATCGTGATTTTGTACTTGGGAGTATGCCCGGATCGAATACAAGATAAACCAATTACAATAGATAAAGTTGTGATCTTTACACAATTCCCAAAAATTCAAACTTTTATATCTTCTTTCACGCATAGAAGACTAAATGCATGTTAAATTAACTGTCACATGGTCTATTTGACGTTGTTAGCACATGTTCTATCTTTTATTATTTAAGTTTGCTCTTATATGCTTTAGTTAAAGTTATTACCTCTCTTATTGTCTTGTTACCTCTTTTATTGTGGAATTAGTCTTATATGAAGTTGTCATTTTGTAGGAATACCTTCATTTTGAGTTATTGATGTTGAAGTTGTGAAAGCTATCAACATATTGAGGTTGAAGTTGTTGATTATTAAAATATCTTCCTCGTTGAGTATTTCTCATTCATTTTTTTATTATTGAGATTCTTGTTCCCGTTGTGCTGGAGCCATGGTTTATATGTTGTGGTAACATTGGTATTGTTGATTTTGGCAAGTGTTGTGGCATATGGGCACGTGTGGTGTGAGTTGATTATTGTATTGTGATATTGATACACATGTGGTGGTATAAGGATAGGGGTTGATATGCATGCGGTGAGAAAGGGTGGGATTTATACGCGTGTTGCTAGTAAGGGAATTACTTGAAGCCACGCGGTGAGATAAGGGGACTAAAATGTGTGTAGCTATTTTGGGAAAATGTTTTTAAAAATAATTGCAAGTCTCACGCGGAGATATAAGGAAGATTGTGATTGTGACTTGTGAAAAGAGATTATGAGGTGTGGTACATCAGTTGTGATTCTTGTTGTACAATCTATGTTAAAGAGGCTTGTTGGTTGAACAGTTATTGTTGTTTCTTCATTTGTCTTACTTGTATTTATCCGTATATGATTACTTGTATTTCTTATCATGTGTTCACTTCTTGTTTCCTTTACCACATTAAATTTCATTGTTAGCCTACATTATTGTACTACTTTATTTCCATTCGTTTCTTCGACTTTCGTTATTAGACTATACTATACTCCGTTCAGTTTTCTTGTCCTAGTAGGTGTCTTGACCTGGACTCGTCACTACTCTACCGGGGTTAAGCTTGATACTTACTAGGTACAATTGTGGTGTACTCATGCTACGCTTCTGCATATTTTATGTGCTGATCCAGGTATATCTGCTCGTGTCGGATGTCATTGATCAGACCACATATTCTGGAGACTTCAAGGTATACCCGCTTGATGCCCGCAACTCTCAGTGTCACCTTACAATACTATCTTTTCTGTGTTTATTTCCACATCAAATAGTATTGTATCTACAGACTTCTGGTGTACGTTTTAGAGCTTATGGATTAATTTCGCCGGGTTTTGGGAATATTGAAATTGTGATTCAGTATTGAAGTTATTATGAGACTTACCAGCTTTATTTAATGTTTTTAGTCATTATTTCTATCAGATTCACTTGTAAGTTAGGCTTACCTAGTCTTAGAGTCTAGGTGCCATCACGATTACCTCCGGTGGGATTTTGGGGTCGTGACAAGTTGGTATCAGAGCCCTAGGTTCATAGGTGTTATGAGTCATAAGAGAGTTTAGTAGAGTCTTGCGGATTGGTACGGAGACGTCTATACTTATCTTCGAGAGGCCACAGAATGGTTAGGAAAATTCCATTTCTATGATTCCTTATCGTACGAATTTGTTGATTTTGAAATCTGAGTATTTGTCTTTTTATTCTCTCATGGATGGTGAGGAGACGCACAACTGGATCAGATGATCAGACACCAACGCCCCTGCTAGAGCAGCGCAAAGCCAAGGTTGGGGTAGTGGCCGAGGAGGGGCACGTGCTGCAGCCAAAGGACCTGCTCGAGCAGCGACTGAGGAGCCACCAGTAGCTCCGATTGGGGGACGGGTACCTGAGGCGCCTGTAGTTTCCCATGGACTTTAGGAGACCCTAGCACTGTTTTTGAGCATGTTCGGCACTCTAGCTCAGGCAGGATTAATTCCCCTTGCACCAGCTATATTTCAGGTTGGGGGAGGAGCTCAGACTCCCGCGGCCCGTACTTCAGAGCAGCGGGTCCATATTGATCAGGTTCCTAGCATCATGTCAGTAAAACCCATTATTCCGGTTTAGCCTGAGGTCAGGCTAGAGGCATCTGAGGAGGAACAGAGGAGACTTGAGAGGTTCAAGAAGTATGATCATCCTACTTTTATTGGCACAACTACCGAGGATGAGCGGGGTCTTCTAGAGTGGTGCTACTATATTCTCCGCACCATGGGTAGTGTGGACGTGAGTTGAGTTGATTTCACTATATTTTAATTGTCAAACGCACCGTATAGGTGGTGTCAGGCTTACGAGGAGGGTAGATAAGCAGATGCTGCCCCACTCACTTGGGCTCAATTTTCAGAGATGTTTTTTAGAGAGTTTTTCCCCAGACCCTTCGGGATGCATAGGGTACAGAGTTTGAGCAGTTGTATTAAGGAACTATGTCAGTGTTAGAGTATATTATTAGATTCAGTGAGTTGTCCCGACATGCATACTACCTTGATTTCTACAGTCAGAGAGTGAGTCCGCAGATTTATCGAGGGGCTCAATTATTGTATTAGGTTCAGTATGGCTTGGGAGTTATAGACGGATACTCCGTTTCACCAGGTGGTAGATATAGCGCAGATGTTAGAGGTTATGTGGGGCCGATAGAGAGGACAGGAAAGTCAAGAGGCCTCAAGATTCTAGAGGATATAGCGGTGACCGCGCTTCAATTGCAGCCCATCATGGAAGAGGCTATGTGAGTCGGCCAGTTCATTCAGCACTTCCAGCTTTTAGTAGTGCTCCGGCGATTCCAAGGTCTTAGGTTTCTCATTTTGCTCAACCACTTTCTAATGCACCTCCTACATGAGGTGCCTTCAGCGATCAGTCTAGCTGACGAGGCTAGAGTTAGTTTCAGTAGCCATGCCCACTAAGAGCTTGTTTCGAGTGTGGTGATACCATACATATCGTGAGGGAGTGCCTCAGACTCAGGAAGGGTGCACCTCCACAGACTACATAGGATCCACGGACCCCACAAGGTTCACAGGCCATAGTTACTGCTCCAGTTGCCTCTCCACCGCCAGCTAGGGGTGGAGGTCAGGTGGGTAGAGGTCGCCCTAGAGGAGGAGGCTAGGCTCATTTCCATGCTTTTCCTTGTAGGACGGAGGCAGTTTCCTTGTATGTTGTCATCACAGGTATGGTTCCGATTTTTCAAAGAAATGCATCGCTCTTATTTGATTCAGATCCACTTATTCATATGTGTCATCTTACTTTGCTCCATATTTGGTATCGTGATTCTTTGAGTACCCATGTATATTTGCATATGCCTGTGGGAGATTCTGCTATTGTGGACCGTGTTTATCGGCCGTGTTTAGTCATTATTGGTGGTTATGAGACTAGAGTCGATATATTGTTGCTCAGTATGGTGGACTTTGATGTGATCTTGGGCACGGATTGGTTGTCGCGCTATCACGCTATTCTAGACTGTCACGCCAATGTGACACTAGCTATACCAGGGTTGTCGTGGTTGGAGTGGAAGGGTACATTGGAATATATTCCTAGCAGGGTTGTGTCCTTTCCTAAGGCACATCAAATGGTTGAGAAGTGGTGTGAAGCATATCTAGCCTTTGTGAGAGATGTAAGTGTTGATACTCCTACTGTTGAGTTAGTTTCGGTAATGAGGGATTTCTTATATGTGTTCCCAGCAAACCTACTGGGCATTTCATCCGATAGGGATATTGATTTTGGTATTGACCTAGTGTCAGGCACTCAGCCCAATTTTATTCCACCATATCGTATGGCACTAGTGGAGTTGAAGGAACAGCTTCAAGAATTGCTTGATAAGGGTTTCATCAGATTGAGTGTCTCGCCGTGGGGTGCTCCAGGTTTGTTAGTGAAGAAGAACGACAACTCTATAAGGATGTGTATTGATTATAGGTAGCTGAACAAGGTTACAGTGAAGAACAAGTATCCACTATCATGCATTGATGACTTATTTGATCAGCTTCGGGGTGCTAGAGTGTTCTCAAATATTGATTTGAGATCAGGGTAACATCAGCTGATGATTCGGGATTTGTATATCCCAAAGACTACTTTCAGGACTCGGTATAGTCACTACGAGTTTCTAGTAATGTCATTTGGGCTGACCAACGCCCCAGCAGCACTTATGCACCTGATGAACAATGTATTCTAGCCATATCTCGATTTTTTCATCATTGTATTCATTGACGACATCTTGGTGTACTCTCGCTGCCGGGAGGATCATTAGCAGCATTTGAGGATCGTGCTCCAGACTTTGAGAGAGAAAAAGTTAGGCGCAAAATTCTCAAAGTGTGAATTCTGGGTTGATTTGATGGCGTTTTTGGGCCACGTAGTGTCTAGTGAGGGGATCAAGGTGGATCCGAAGAAGATTGAGGCAGTTCAAAGTTGTCCCAAACCATCTTCATCTACTGAGATCCGGAGTTTCCTTGGTTTGGCCGGATATTATCGCCGCTTCGTAGAGGGTTTCTCATCCATTGTTGCACCTTTGACTAGATTGACCCAGAAGGGTGCTCATTTCATATGGTCTGAAGAGTGTGAGGAGAGCTTTCAGAAGCTCAAGACTGCATTGACTACAGCCACAGTGTTAGTGTTGCCTACAAGTTCGGGATCTTACGCGGTGTATTGTGATGCGTCACGTATTGGGCTTGGTGTGGTGTTGTTGCAGGATGGTAGGGTGATTACCTATGCGTCTCAGCAGTTTAAGGTTCATGAGAAGAATTACCTTGTGCATGACATAGAGTTGGCGGCCATTGTTCACGCATTGAGGCACTATCTGTATGGCATTTCATACGAGGTCTATACTGACCATCGGAGTCTCAATGATCTATTCAAGTGGTGGTGGTTAGAGTTGCTGAAAGACTATGATATCACCATACTAAATCATCTGGGGAAGTCCAATATAGTGGCCGATACATTGAGTAGGAAGACAGAGAGTATGGGCAGTTTGGCATATTTACCCGCAGCGGAAAACTGACCATACACTCAAGTAATAATACAACATATGAAGCTACTCAAAGTCTCAGACGACTGAATGGAACTCTAAATCTCAAAATGATCGGTCGGGTCATAACAGTTACGGACGATGTGTTATATGGCTTCGGGCAAAGTGGGGGAGTCAACTATCGACAATCGGATTGCATGGTCATGTGTTATATTAGTTCGTGGACTAAGGGACATTTGTGGATTAGTTATGATTTGGAGAGGATGACTTCGAGGATGGTTCAAGCAAGGGATTTAATGGGTGCGGGGTGTACTATACCTTACGGGTATATAGAGATCGTGGGATAATTCAGGTTTGATATTCATTAGGGATGTAGTTTGTAAGGAAAAGGAACCACTTAGTGCTTTTTTTGGATATTCATATGCTGGTGGAGCACGGGTTGTTCGGTGCGTATTGGTTGTGCATCAAAGATTGGAGTGGAGTGGATAACTATCGAGAAGTCTAATGAGTTCAAGATTCATATGTGGTATTTAAGGATTTTTGGATTTGTGTATGGCTAGGACTTGAGATCTGAATTGAATGGTGGTGAGACTTGCGGTACTTCTATATTATTATTGACTCTACATGGCAGTATTAGATAGATAAAAGAACAACTTTCGATTTGCAAAAGGTCTCTTCAGAACGAGCATTTTGGTTTGAGTTACTTTAGGTTTGGTAGTCTGCATGACTTGGTGGATTTAGATAGATCCAGTTTAGATGGATTGGTTGTTTGTTAATGGGTTTTGAAAGGTTCATAATGGTTTTGACCACGGCCTGAGGTTGATGTCTTCTACGGGCATATGCGGTTTATTGTGTGTTACGATGTTCTCCTAGATTGAGTTAAGTGGAAGGTTTTTAATTGATAAAGTGTATATCCAACTTGTGATCCAGGGTTGATGATGAGATTCTCATATTTTCGTATTGTAGCATGATAGATGCAGTGAGTCGCGAGGCATTGGGACTGTATGAACAAGATTCCAGTTCAGTTTTACAAGACAGGTCATGAGTTTTAGACAGCATGGGAGATTTTAGATATTTAAGAGAATGCTAGCACTATCTTGTATCACCTGAGAAGGGTGGGTGTTTTGGAAGGAACATTGTGTATTAATTTGTAGATGCTTGACTACTATTACAGAAATTGCTTGGTTGTTGACTATGGATGTTTAGGTTTTTGCTACGTGGAAAGGAAGATTTACTGGAGTATTTCTCATAACGTGATTGTGTATGAGTGATGTGTCAGCCATTTGAGTGAGAGAGTTAAAGATCAGATATGGAGATTCATGTATTCTTGAGGTTTAGAGACTGGATATTCTCAGAGGCAAATTGTTCCTTGGTTGTGGACTGTGAAAGTGTGTTAAGAGTTGGACGGTTGATTGTATGTGTTATAGATTTGGTCATGGTGGACCTTTGGAAGGTTACTTTCCTATTCTGGGATGATTGAAATTGTTTTGGGGGCTCATTGGTAGGCCTAATTAGAATATGTATTCTATATCTAATCGGGCTTGCTTACTCTAGCACAGCTGATATGGGTGTATCATTGGATAGAATGGATGTTATTCATGTCCTGATCTGTTCATATGTTTCATCTTATGCTACAATGAGTTGAGAGACTACTTGTTGTTGACATGCATGATGTGGCTCCGTTTAGGCCTTGTGGCGAGATTCGAGCGAGATGGCTATTGGGGTGTTTAATTATTTATTTCACCTTGGTTATGATATTTTTGTCTGCGATACATTGTGCTATCTGTTTCTCCATGGTTATGGTCATGCACTTCGCATGTTTGTTGTTGATTATGCATGTGGTTGTTGATTGTGAGCATTATGGCTCGATGGGTATTCCATGTGGATCGGTATGTTTACATCGGACTACGTGCCACAACAGGATTATGTTAGGATATGATTCTTTGTGGTTATTTTGTGTGTTTTGCTTCTCTCTTGTTGGATGGATTCATGGCATGGTGTCGTAGGAGTTGTACCTATTGGACTTGTTGGGTAGTTCTCTTATTTGGTTCTCCTTCCTTCTTGGGTATATTCGAGTTTTTTCTTATTAGTTGCGAATTTCATCATATGTGGATCTAGGTGACATTGTGTGTGGCATGTCGGTTGGGCAACATAAACTGGATTAGAAAAGGTTATTGCACTTAGAATTAGAGCAATCGAATTTGGATAAGGTATGTTTGGAATAATAAAGTCATTAGTCAGCTTAGAATTTTGCAATTGTCGTTGTCGGGCGAGAAATCTCCATGACTTATTGATTTGGTAGGTGGTTAAGAGTTTCTATATGTTTCTTTTATCATTTTCAGTAATCTGGAGGTTTGGAACAAGGTTCTATTTGATATGAGGTGTATTATCGGTATCATATTTTGTAATGAGCAGCTATTGTAGTTGGAAGTTATTACTTTGAGTATATGAGTTATGTGGTGCATCATGTGGGTATATCTTGGGAATATAGTTATGGCTTTACGCAGCTTGTTTAGACTTAAATAGGGTGTATATGCGAGAAACGGATCTTGAAAGGAATTTTGGATGTTGGGATTTTGTCCTAAGGTTTATGGGCTAAGGTTGAAGAAAGGATCTTCAGTCAGGGTTGTGCCATTGGACTTAGATGGATTTTGGTGGAATGGGATTACTCATGGGTATGTATATAGTGAGCTTATGTAGTGCTTTCTTGACATTGGAATAATCTTTAGCACGTTTAAGGATGAACGTATATTTAAGTGGGGGACAATGTAGTGATTCGACTAGTCGTTTTGAGCTTTAGCATTCTATTTAGTGGTTTGAGAATTTGAGTAGCTTCATATAATGTATTATAACTTGCATGTATAGTCGGTTTTGGTTTTCGAGTGGTTCCGGATGATTTGGAAGAATGACTCTCGATTTGGAAGCTCTACGTTGAAAAAGTTGATCAAAGTTTAACTTTTGAGTAAACGGACTCGGAATCGGATTTTGATGGTTCCGATAGGTTCCTATGATAATTTTGAACTTGTACGTATGTCCAAATTTGGTGTTGGAGGTTCTTAGAAGAATTCGACACTATTTGTTGAAAGTTGGCAATTTGAAAAACTTAAGAGTTCATAAGTTTGACGAAGAGTTGACTAGGATATTATTGGACTCCAATTAGTGTTAAGAGACTTTGAATAGGTCTATATAGTTGAATTGAACCTGTGTGCAAATATTAAAAGTAATCTGAAGTGTGTAAGTGTGATTCAGACACTTTTTTGAAATAATGGAGATTTAACAACTTAAGAGAAATTCCATTCAGTTTGAGTCTTGATTCTTTGTTGTGATATTCATGTGGGTATTTTGAGCCTTTGGATAATGTATTTTTACTTGTTGTTATGATTGGATGGGGTCCCGAGGGGCTTGGGTGAGTTTTGGATCATTGGTTGAGAGACTGGTTAAGTTAAGGATTTAGAGCTTGACCACAGTCAATATAGGGTCAAGACGATCTCTTTTTCGTGTTTTGAATGCGCGAGAAGGTTTGTAGCTTGTTTTATGATTGAAATCCATATATGGTTTGTGTCCAAGAGGTTCCGAATGAGTTTTGGGTGCTAAAACGAAGATTTTACGATTGCTGATTTTCTAGTGCAGTAATTTTAAAAATACAGGTTATGCCCCTAAAATATTCAGACTTCCTTTAAAACTTCAGAACATCATATCTCCCTCATTTTAAAGCCAAATTGGGTGATTCAAAAAGCTGTCTTGGGTGTAAACTCACAAGGATTATGTTGGATATATCAAATATGAGTTTTGGAATTATCTAACATTTGGTTCGGGCTAGGACAATTGTTGTATTATTTTTTACTTATTTTGAAATTTAGTTATTTTTTCTCACAATGTTTTGGAGCTCGGGAAGAGCTACTTTTTGTTTGAGTTTTCATCTAATTCATTGACGTAAGTAAACCTAACTCGGATTTATGATTATAACATGAATCTATCATTGATTTTAGCTCTAAACCAAGGAATCTTAAAGAAGAAAAGAGGGTTTTAGCTTGAAAGGTAAGAAATTGTATTATGGGGGTTTTGGCAAAACAATTCTAAAGTGAAAATAGATATTTGAACCTCGATTTGGAGTTAGTTTTGGATGAAACTTATATATTTGGACTCGTATTGGAATGGGTGTTCGGAATTTGTTAGTTCCGTTGGGTTTCAGGGTGCAGGCCCAGGTTGACTTTATGTATTTGTATAAAGATCGAAGATTCATTATTTAGGGTTGTTTCCTATGGCTTTGTTTGATGTTATTGAGCTTTTTTTGGTGGATTCGATCCGTTCAGAGGTCGATTCGCATGGGAAGGCCTTTTAAGAGTGTTGATTTGGCTTGTTTGAGGTAAGTATCTTGCCTAACCTTGGTTGAGGAAATTTTTCCTAATAATTGATATTGTTTGTTACATGGGGGTGATGTATATATGTGGTGACGAGCGTATATACATGTGCCATGGGTATTTATGCTCGGGGTAGATTCTAAATTACTTTATACCTTGTTTGATTGTGTGTTCTACTTGATTATATGTATTATTCGATTGATTGACTACATGAGCTTAATAAACCATTCTAGATCTAATGTTAAGCCTATTGGTGCCTTAGTTTGAACATGATGAACTAATCTTGATAGTTATGTTATATTTGCCTCGAATGTAGATACATGTATGTTATGAACACACATCTGTACTTGTTCTTGTGTTGTTCTTTGATTGGAACACGTGCACTCTGTGACACACATTTGATCCTTTGTATGACTACTTGAACTTGGTTGCTAAATTTATTTAGCCATAGTCATGCTTTATATGTTGAACCCTCATCCGCATTCATTTATTTCCCATGTCTTTGTGCGTGTTGTTGATAAATCATGAGTGTATGTCTTTGATGATTATTTGGCTTATTGCATTGTTGTGATTGTGGCACATGCGGATATTTTGGGTAGATTGGTTAGGTGTGGCACAAGGTTTTTGTCACTCGATTATGATTGGTATTGTTATTGTGTCAGGGCGGAGCGATACGGATGGATAATTTTATTTTGTCAGAGCGGAGCAATACGGATGGATATTGTTATTGTGTTAGGGCGGAACGATAAGGATGGATATTATTATTGTGTCAGCGCGAACCGATACGGGAGGATATCGTTATTGTGTCAAGCAAAGCGATAAGTGGGGAAATTGTTATTGTAATGAAATATGGAGTACGAGGGTGACATTCTTGAATATGCATGTGAATCCTTTATGTTGGTCATGCATTTCTACATGATTTTGTGTTACATTTAACATGCTAATCTATGCTTATGTTATTATTTGATATTTTCGTTGTCAAGATGGATTTACTGATGTGGAGTTAATATCTTATATTTTTGTTGAGTTGTTGGTAGCATATCGGATTGACGTGATAAGGAAGTTTTTCGTCATGCATTGATACATTTGGTTCTTGAAAGGTTCTCATGAATGTGTTATTGATACGGAATTGGATCATATTGGGCATAGGTTTACAGTCGTGTATGAGTGTCGAGCACACCTATTATATGGTTCATACCTCTTTGTGAGCGGGGTTTGTGCAAGTTGTATTTGTTGAACATGGCAATTGGTAGATTTGTTTATTACCATATCCCAGTTGTGCGCCTTTACTGTTGATATTCCTTATTATGTAATTGTCTTTTCGGAATATTTGCTCTGTATTATACACGTTATTAAGTTGTACAAGTTTTTCATAGTGGGTAACTTTGACTTAAGAACCTAGTCACTACTGAGGTTAGCTAAGATACTTATAGAGTTCATGGGGTCAGTTGTAACCATACTGCACTTCTGCACCATTCGTGCAGATTTTGGAGCTGAGTAGTTGTGGAAGATGAAGCCTTGCATTGGAGATGTACCATTATTCCAGATTCATGCTACCTTTTGTTCATGGTAGTTTATGATTTCATTTATGTTTATGTAAACTTCAAACAGATATTGCATTTATTTCTCACATCAATTTTGTAAATCTAAATCATAGTGGTTTATGACTTATACTACCAGTTCCAGGGGTAGTCGTATTGAATGCTTTTGCGGTTGTACTTATAATATTGATGATTTTTTATTGTAGTAGTAACTTATGCTGTTTGTATTACCTGGCGGATTAGTTTAGGTGCCATGACGATTTGGTGGGGTTTTGGGTCGTGACACAAAGTTGGCCTAATCTCGGGCTGAACCTGCCACGACCCCAATTTTCCTCCGTATGATGACGTGATAGCACCTAGTCTCTACGACGAGGTAAGCCTAACATTTGATAACAACTTGATAAATATAATTAACAAAATACTAAAACAAGTCAAACAAACTCATATAAACTTCCGAAAATAGAATCTCAACAATACACTCCCAAGACCGGTGGAACTGAGTCATAAGCTTTACTGAGTAAGCTAAAGTGTATACAACATCACTTTCTGAATGAAAAATACAACAGGAGTAAAGTTAAAATAAGGTGACTCCGAGGCCGGTGGACGTGGAGCAGGTATACCTTGAAGTCTCCCAAAAACATCAACTCAAATCAACGCTAGCATCCGGCACGGGCAGACATACATGGATCTGCACCAAAAGATGTACAGAAGTGTAGTACGAGTACACCATAACCGTACCCAGTAAGTAGCAAGCCTAAACTCGGTAGAGTAGTGACGAGGTCAAGTCAAGACACCTACTAGGATATATATATAAACAGTATGAAAACATAAGAACGAATAAAAATGGAAAGAGGAGAAATAACTTATATGAAAGAAGTTAATAGCATGAACTATTACCAAAGTTTTAAGCATGGAAATAACATAAAGGAAGCAACTAAAGAAAACCACAATAATCATATACGGACAAACAACTGTTAGAACAAGGAAGAACAAAACAACAAGAAATGTTCCCACCAAAACTCTCTGCAACATGAGATAAACAACAAGAATCACAACGAGGTACTGCCTCGTGTACAATAAGAATCACAACCGAGGTACCGCCTCGTATAAATCAAGAACCACAACCGAGGTACCGCCTCGCATTCACATTTCTCAATTTCAATCACAATCTTTCATTATATCGTCGCGTGAGCCTTACATTTAAATAGGTTTTAAAAACAGTTAGCTACACGCACTTTAGCCCACCTTATAATATCTCGTGGCTTCACGTAGTTTCCCTATAAGCAACACGCACATAAGTCCCACCTTATACTGCCGCATGCGCGTCCATATCATATCACAATAACAATTTGCACCACAAGTGCCCATATATCACAACTTGCCACCAATCAACAATATCAATGTTTCCACAATAATAGCCCATGGATCCACGACAACGAGTACAAGAATATCAAAAACAATACTGAATGTAAAATGCTCAACAAGAAAGATGTCTCAACAATAAATAATTTCGCCTCAATGTGATAACGGCTCTCACAACTTCAATAACTCAACAATGAGAGAGATAATGTATAACCACGGTATTAGATAAGAATAACTCACAATGGAAGAGATAACATGTAACAATGACTTCAAATAATGGAAATTAATAATGAAATAGATAACATGGACAATAACTTCAAATAATGATAATCAATAATGAAAGAAATAACATGAACAATAACTTCAAATTTTGGCCCACAAAGTTTGCTAAAGTTTTTGCTTCACTCTGCGGCCATTCTACGGCCCGCAGAGTGATTCTACGGCCGCATAATGGGCCGCAAAAACATCTTTTTATGACAATATTTTCCTTTAACTCCCTAGCACATTGTTCGACCCAAAAAGTCCTTACCGCGCACCAAACATATTAGCCTACCTCGCCATCACAAAACCTCGAGTTTTTTGTGCAATTTTACGGGACATACAGACTTCATCTTTTTTGGTTTATGGAGAGCATTTTCATTCTTTTCTCATAAACCAGGCAAGTCAATTGTTACTAGCAATTGTTTCTCCGGTGGGGATCTTAGTGTTAATTGTGTTTTTTCTTTTTTGTTTCTATTAGGGACCTCTTTGAGGTTGTAATGATAGATGGCAGTGGATCAGTTGTTGCAACATTATTAGGTGAATTAGGAGAGAAATTTCTTGATATGACCGTCGTAGATATCTGTGAAATAATCTCGGTAAAGTTATGTTGGTGATGGCAATTCGAGAAACTTTGTTAAAATTATGATACTGTGAAAACAAGTGTACTCTTAGTTCTTTCTATTATGTCTTCCTTGATGTTTGCCTTTGGGTATACTGAAAATAAGCACTAGTTGGTGTCACGATCCAAAATCCCAACCTGTCGTGATATCTCATATCTCTATACTAGGCAAGCCCATAATCTCGATAAATCACAATTTCTCTTAAGTTTGAAAATACAATAATTTAATACAATACAAAAACACATAAATACTGACACGAACACTCCCCAAAACCTGGTGTCACTGAATACATGAGCATCTAATATGAATACAAGTCTGGACAATATGGTCTATAGTAGTCTGAGACCAAATACAATAAACAAGGAGATAGAGAAGGAGAGACAAGGTCTGCAAAACACGGCAGCTATCTCAAAATCTCCTAAAAATCAACCGCGCGAAAGGATCAACACCTGCTATGTCCGGGAATATTTGGATCTGCACACGAAGTGCAGGGTGTAGTATGAGTAGAACCAACCCAGCAAGTAATAATAATAACTAAGAAACTGAAGATAATGACGAGCCACACAGTCATAGTTCACTTTCAGTAATTCCAGCAAAGAATAGACATGCTTTCAAATCCGGCAGTTTAAGTCGAATCAATTTTATACAGTTCAAGTTCATATAATCCGGATATAAAATCTTTCACAGATTTCACAACAATGACATATAGCAACCAAGTGCAACAACAAATGCAAAGCAAGTACAGCCTCTCAGGTAACAGTCACTCAACTCATCACTCGTCTCTCAGCCCTCAGCACTCACACTCAATGGGTACTCACACTCACTGGGGGGGTACAGACTCTGGAGGGGCTCCTACAGCCCTAGCGCCATAATCTGGACGGACAACTTACGTGTTGTACGGACAACTCACATGTTATAATATCCTGCAAGGACAACTCACGTGACATAATATCCTTACCTCACCGACAGACCCTCGGCCTTACTCAATCCTCAACCTCTCTAGTCTCTCGGGCTCTCAGAAATCACAAAGATCAGCCCAAACAAAAATAACATAGTGTATCAACAAATATCCAGAAAAGACTGAGGTATAATACGTAAGAAAACTTATGACTGAGTACAAGACAACAATTAGCAAATAATTCAACAAGTACGTGACCTCGGTGGGTCCCAACAGTACTATCAGATAGCCTAAGCATGGTTTCTAACATGATTGATAGTCAAATTTCTTCAACACATAGAGAGCATATAACTAACAATAAATTATTAAACTTTACAGTTTTACGGGACGGGCCAAGTTATAATCCTCTTGGTGCACGCTCACACGTCTGTCACCTAGCATGTGCGTCACCTCCAAAATAATTACATGACATAAAACTCCGAGGTTTCATACCCTCAGGATTAGATTTAAAATTGTTACTTACCTCAGAGCGTGAAATTCTTTATTCTGCTATGCCTTTGCCTCGCAAATCAGCCTTTGAATGCCTCGAATCTAGTCACAAATAATTCATTTCAGTCAATAAAATTTATTGGAATTAATTCCATAAGAAAATGCTAATTTTCCATAAAAATACGAATGTTAGCTCAAAAATCGCATGTGGGCCCCACGTCTCAGAACTCGACAAAAGTTACAAAATACGGAAGCCTATTCAACCACGAATCTAACCATACCAATTTTATCAAAATTCGACCCCAACTTGACTCTCAAATCTTCAATTTAAACTAAGAGGGTTTTCAAACTTTTCCAACTTAATTCACCAATTAAATGATAAAAACAATCATGAATTCGGGTAATTTAACCAATATTGAGTTAAGAACACTTACCCCGTTATTTTTCTTGAAAAACTCCCGAAACTCTCCTCTTCCCAAGCTCAAATCCGTCAAAAACTGAAAATGGGATTTCAGAACTTAAACTCTCTGCCTAGACATTTTCTCTACGTGATCGCGAACATTCCCACACGATCGCGAAGAAGAATTTTCCATCACCCAGAGTTTACTCTACGCGATCGCGAACTTTCCCACGCGATAGCGAAGCACAACATCACAGACCTACATGATCGCGGACTCATCCACGCGATCTCGAAGCACAAATGCATGACTTCTATTTCCTCTCCACTTACTCTACGCGAACGCGACCTTCTTCACGCATTCGCGAGTCACAAAATCCCAGAGCTACGTGATTGTGTCCCGCTTCACGCGATCGCGAAGCACAAAATGTCACTGTCTCACATTAACCCTACGTGATTGCAGATATCCCCACGCGATCCCGTAGAACAAAAACCCCCACTGACTAACTAAGCCTACGCGATCGCAGACGCATTCACGCGATCGCGTAGAAGGAAAACATCATCAGATATCAGAAAATTCCAGCAGTTGTTCAAGTCCAAATTGTTTATCCGTTAACAATC
>AWOL01S0017794.1:0-17968 GCA_000715115.1 Nicotiana otophora
TCGTAGGCGAGCTCGATTTCGATCATATACAGATAGTCCTCTCGTTTTTCGGAGAGTAGACGACGAGAAACGACATGAGCTTCCGATCCTTACTTCGATACCCCGCAACAAAAACGACAAAACAGTCGAAACGTTTCGTAAGTCAAGTCTTAATGGCATTAAATGATTGTCAGTTGCCGGTCGTCCACTCCTAGATGTGAACCGTCGCTCGAAAACTATAAATACCGCCTCATTTGTTCATTAAAACTTTATATTCAAACCTACTACCATCGTTCCTAAGAAATTTCAATACTTTCAAGCACTTATATTCTGGTTAATTTGAGATCTTTTATAAGAACTCTCATTCGTCTTTTTCTCAAACCACTGAGTGTACTCTTTTAACTTCATCCTTTTCATTATTTCCTCTCTATAAAGAAATGGAGAAAACTTCCAAAATCATTCCCAAAAAGAAACTCCTTCTACCTCGTGGCCGGCTACCGAAGAGACCGCTTCACGTACTGCTGCTGAGGAACCAGCACCAGAACCACCTCTAAAAATATTCATCCCGGGAAGGGGGGGTGCTCGGTCAATGCGGATTTTAAAGTCGAAAAGCCCTCCTCCGTACCAGGCCGGTGTGAAGAGGTCTCGAGGTACATCTGCTCGATCACCGAGTATGTTCTCTCTGATGTCAAAAAGGATTGTAACTGGGTCGACAAATATGTGGTGGTTCCCTAACCTGACGAAGCCATCACCACCCACGTCGAGAGATTTCAAAGTGTTTACACTTATCCCTTCACGTTAGGCCCCTTAGACCTGGTTATTGTCGACTTCTGCAAAAGATACGAGGTGACCCTCGGTCAAATTCACCCTTCTTTCTGGAGGATCGTAATCCTCCTCCGCTTCTCTATAAGCAAGATCGAAGGGTGCCCTTTCACGATCCCGCCTTATGCGTTTATACGGTCCCCGACTTTACCAGGAGGGCTGATCAAGCTCACCCGTCGGGCTAGTAAAGCTGCGTTCTCGAGTATCGATGAAGATAGGGATCGAGGTTGGCTAGGCTGTTTCGTCCGAGTGAGGACCTCGAACTTGATCCCGGCCGAGCATATGTCGTTCCTTGAGAAGTGGAACATGAAACGTAAGTATATAATTTTGCTTCCAAGGTCTTATTTATCGTCCTTTACCTTCCCTCTTATCGGTGTTCTGTGATGGTGCAGTAGTCGCCCGGATCCCGAACGCAGTTCCTCGACTCAAGGAGTGGGTCTAGGGAATTGTATTGTAAAGGCCCTATTTCAAGCGCTCGTAGCGCGAGCTTTCAAAGGGCCATTGGGGAGGCTCATTCGCACGGTGAGATCTATTTCATAAGTGGTATTTGGTTTTCCCTTTGCATGACTAAGTCCTTACTTGTTTTATTTCTTTTTGCAGGTTTACCCAAGGATGTCCAAATGAGGCCTCCATTCGGTAGTGATGATTTCCCCACTGAGTCCCCTGCTCTAAAACAGGGTGAAGAGAAGAAGAGAAAAAGGACTCCGAGTTCTCCGAGCTCAGAGAAAAAGAAATCAAAGAGGAGGCTGATCCGCAAGCCAAAAGAAACCTCCAGCTCCCGAATACTTGATTTTGACTCCTTATACCGGCTCAAGGACGATTATGAAGAGGATGAAGTTGTAGTGGCCCGGGAGCCATCATCCCTAAAGAACGGGCATCAACCGAATGGGGGCGATAGAGGTCAATCCCTCCCAAACTCAAGAGGTCAATGCATTAGTGGGGGTTGAGGACCCTCAAGACGCTGATTCTGCTCTACCCGGTGTCATCGATATAATGGTATTACCTTCGTTCACGGACTCAATGTTTGGTGAAGCTCAAGCGGCGAAGGAGCATTCAAATGAGGGGGTCCAAGGAGCGAACGATCCCCTCCAAAGCTTTTTTGATGGCGTAGACTCTATCGCCACAGAGGATGTCACCAGATTGGGTGACATAGAAGTACCAAGAAGAAGTCCGCCCTCGAGGGACAGGTAGGTCTAGCTCGAGCTCGAGGTTGGTCAACCGATTTCCTGCCCCGAGTGTCGATCCTGGTCGGAAGCGGTCACTCATTATCTCTATTCCAGAGCATGCCCGGGTGCTTTCCGCGCCTGGTGGGGTAGCTAGTTACCTCCGGTGCCTGGTGACCGAAGAAGACCAGGCAAAATATGAACGAGGTGGAATCTCCATGTTTATTCATCAAAGCACAGCAGGCATTGAATCGGGTAAAGTGTTTACCAAACCTTTTTGTTTTCCAGCTTTGGTTACTTAATGATCTTAATATTTTTCCCTATATTTGCAGGCCTCGGTGCTTCACCACGAGTCCTTCCTCAGATATCGAGAAGAGCTGAGTCTCCTCGAGGCCGAAGCCAAAGATCTTAGAGAGATATGTACAAACTTCTTAGTGAGCAACGCGAGGAGGAGGTTAAGATACTCCGAGCTGAGTTGGAGGTGGCTCGAAAGGAGCATGCCGACTTGGTCGAGCCGGTAAAAATATTTGAGCTTAGTGATGAAGAGTTAGACCTATTGACTAATGGTCGTAATCCGCAGGTCCAACAAAACTCGATCAAATCGGTCAACTGCAAGCTGAGATGGATGTTTTGAAGGACAAGACCGACGAATAGAGAGGCAGGATGGATTGGCTAGCCTCGAAAAAAGAGGCTTCTCGGGCGCAACTGACATCGACGGAGGTCCAGCTTTGAGCAGCAAAGGAAAAGGCCGAGGTGTAGGCCAAAAAGGCCGAAAAGCTCCAGTCTCGGCTAAGTTTGGCTACCTCTGATCAAAACATTATGGCCAAGGAACTTGAAATGGTTTAGTGGACGTGGTGGTTAAAGCCGACACTGATGAGATGGTGGCCCAATACAAGGCCGATGCCGGGGCGGCCTAGGACCGCTTGAAGGACATTGTTAATTATGAGAAGTGGCAGTTGCGAAGAGAGGCCCTCGAGGAGATTCATGCTCGGGGTTTCGATCTATCGGCCAAGATCGAAATCGCTAAGGGGCTAGAGGCCGAGGCCAAGAAGTTAGCCTACCCTAAAGAAGAAGAAGGCTCCAAGGGTTCCGATGAACCCGGGGTGGAGAAGGCCAGGTTAGTTAGACGCCTTTGTAAAAAGTTTTTGCTTTTTTTTTTGTACTTGTATACCTTTGTATTTTGTGTTAAGGCCATTTGGCCTTTGTAAAGACTGTATATAATATACAAGGCTTGTTTTTCCCTTCGACAATTTAAGAATTTTGTTTTCCTTTGCTTTATTCTTTATGTTTCCAAAGATCGAAATACCTTAGCATAAAATAGTTAGGTCATGTTCGGAGGTTCGAACAGGCCTTGCCATTTGTTTAAGGCATCGTGGGGGTTCGGTATGACCAAAAAATGTTTTTTCCCAAAATACTTATGATTTTGTAGATTGTAGTTTGCCGAAGGTAGCCTTTAGAACCGGTTATAAAATTTTAAAGGCCTTGTTTTTTGTTACGGGTCTCGGACGTCTCCGAGTCATTTTAATATGGTCGTAGCCTTTAGTTCGGGTGTTTTCCAGTGGACTTGTTACCCCGAGTTATCCGGACTTGCCTAAGATAACAGTTTCCGAATGGGGATGGTCGTGGCCTTTAAGGTTCGGGCGTTACCTAATAGGTCTTGTGCCCTCGGGCTTTCTCAGCCCGAGCCGTCCGAGTTTGTTTTTGGACGGTATTCCCCGATTGGGAATGATTGTTTGAACCCGGATAAAGGCGGTCCTTGGTCTCTATACCTTTAAGGTATCAGATGTAGGAAATTCCTTAAGAGAAAAGAGACATTCTTAAGGGACAAGATATTTATCCGCATGGTAGAAACTTGTTTTTATTCTTGTGCGTAATAGTTACACATGTGTACAAGTTCTATGCCAGGGCTCGAGCAGTCTATGCGGGCACGGTTCATTTGACCGCTTGGCATGTTACATCTCGCGTTAACATATTTATGCTATTTATAACAAGCGGTAAGTAAGTGCCATGAAAGATAAATGGTACACGAATTAAAAAATATAAGTTTCGTTGAAGGTTGCCGATTTGGGATGAAATATGGTTCGAGCTATAATACCCGATACTTATGGACTAGTACCATACAAGGTACCATATGACTATGATAGTATGATGTATAAGGTATATTAAAAGTGAGTAGTATTTTAAGTAATTTGAGATAATTCTTAATTATGCGGATAATTGGTTAATTACCGAGTAACGGGACATTACCTAATAAGTGGATAAATATTAATAATTCCCACCCCCACCCCCACCCCTACTCCCACGTGGCAGCAAGCAACTACTATGACCTATGACTCTTAGTCATATTGGTTTAGTGGCCATCTAAAGTTATAAGGCACTTACGTGTAAGTAAGTGTAAGACATTATAAGCTTGGTGTCATAACATTACAAAGTTTGGTTTTCTTCCTAAATTCATATGCAAGACACTTTCAAACCAGAATTGGTTTCATAGACATTACGTTTCAAACTCCATCCAGTAAGCTTTCAACAAAACTCTTGCAATCAAAACAATTCCAACGAGAATTGTTAGAATCGTAGCAACGTAAAATTTTTCGGTTCTAAAGAAGTACAGTGCAATCTTTTTCAAGGATATTATACGGATTTTTCTCTATTCCATGTATGTTAAGGCTACCCCTTCTTTCTTTTTGGCATGATCCAAATAATACAAATGAAACGAGTAAAATACGCAACTTTCATAAATGACTCTATTTATAGAAATACTAGGGGTGTCTATATGTTTTATTCCCCATGTGAATTATTATTATACCTTATGTTCATGGGTCTCAGAAAAATACGTATTTGATAAAGTTTATTCGACGGGCATATTATTTTTATGACATTCTGAGAAATCTTATTAACGTATTTCTTATGCATTTCATGCATTTATACATGTACATTGACCTATGACCAGATGGCATTATATATGCGTATATATATATATATATATATATATATATGTGTATGTATATGGGATTATGGAAAAAGGTTACGGCGTTATATACGCACCACCACCTGATCAGCTGGTATATGTAAATATTGATGATTTTGCCCACATTGGCCGAGATAATATGATGGGATGCCCTCATAGGCTTGATGATGTTATGTACAACTATACCTATGCATGACACGACATTTATATGCACGTGCATGATATTATAAATGTTTCAGGATTTACAAAGTTATTCAAACTTACAGGTGGATTTCTTTATTTCATGTTTCGTCTATGTCTTTTATGTACTAATTTTCATGACTTACATACTCAGTACATTATTCGTACTGATGCCCTATTTTTCGGGGACTGCGTTTCATGCCCGTAGGTGCAGGTAGGCAAGTTGACGGTCCCCCTTCTTAGGATCCTTGATCAGCGAGAGTTGGCGTGCTCCACTTGATCCGGAGCTGCTTTTGATTTTGGTACGATATGCTTGTATATAGATATATGGGTATGACGTGGCTCAGTCCCGTCTTTGTACAATTGTATTTCTATTAGAAGTATATAGACAGTTATGTATAGTTGCATAGTAAGTAGCCTTGCCGACTCGCCCCACTGTGTTTCCGCATGTATATGTACATATGTCTTTTGGACAGGTTTCCCTCGCATATATTATTCATGTTTATATCTTAAACGCATGCTTAAAGGTATTCGACAGGTAGGACTCGAGCACCCGTCGCAGTCAATCGGTTTGGGTCGTGACAAAAGTGGTATCAGAGCAGTTTTGTCCTAGGGTTGTCTACAGACTGTGTCTAGTAGAGTCTTGTTTATGGGTGTATTGTGTACCATACTTATAGATAGGAGGCTACAGGACATATATGATGTTATCCTCTCTTTTCATCTTAGATCGTGCGATATAAGAATTCATGTTCCTAATGATATGTTATATTTTCAGTGATGCCTCCAAAGACTACAGCCGCTCATAAGGGAAAGTCTGTGACTGGTGAGATTACTAGTCGAGCGCCACGAGTGACCAGGGCTCGGGGAGAGTCTCATAGTGAGGTTCCATCTAAGACTTCACATAACTCGCCCTCTCCAGGAGAGCTCCGAGGGGCACCAGCTCTAGCGCCCGCCCCTGTATGTTTAGCCCCTCAGCCGGATGCGCCGGGTCAGGAGATGAGGGATGTTATTCAGTTATTAACTCAATTAGTAGCCGCACAGGCTCGGCATCAGGAAGTAGGTATTGGTCATGCGGATAGGTCCGTCAATGCGAGGGTTCGTAGTTTTATTAATTTAGACCCTCCGGTATTCACGGGGGCAGATCCAAACGAGGACCCTCTGGTATTTATTGATAGAATGCAGAGGACGTTGAGGGTAATGAAGGCCACTGCGACTGAGTTCGTTGAGCTAGCTTCCTACAGACTCCAAGATGTTGCAGTTAATTGGTATGAGTCTTGGGAATTATCTAGAGGTGAGGATGCCCCTCCAGTAGTATGGCAGGAGTTTACAGAAGCTTTTCTTCGTCATTATCTACTACCAGAGCTTAGACGGGCCAGAGTTGATAGGTTCTTGACCCTTTGGCAGGGTAACATGAGTGTTAGAGAATATAGTCTTTAGTTTAATTCGTTGGCTAGGTATGATCCCACTATTGTATCTAAGATGGAGGATCGGGTTCACCGGTTCATGATGGGATTAGATCCGCACTTGCTTAACGATTGTACGTCGGTCTCACTTCAGCCAGACATGGATATTTCTCGTATTCAGGCATACGCTCAGGGTGTAGAGGGGCGTAAGCAGAAGCAGAGGATGGATCACGAGCATGATAGGGCCCAGAATAAGATAGCGAGGTCTTCGGGTCTTTCTGGTGAGTTTTGAGGTGGTCAGAGGTAACAGTACCCGAGGTATCCATCCCAGCCATCGGCTAGCGCGCCCCCTCAGTTTGGTGGCAAGATATTTGATCGTTCCACATATTCAGGGTCTGGTCAGAGTTTCAGGGCCTCAGGTTCTCAGTATAGGGGTGAGTCAAGTCAGATGAGGCCGCCCTTGCGATGATGTGCTCAGTGTGGTAAGCAGCATGTCGGGCATGCCGTATGGGGTTGGGTGTTTGTTATACCTGTGGTTATCCGAGCCACGTTATGAGGGATTGTCCGACGAGAGGTGATGCAAGCATAGCTCAGCCAGCAGGACCTGTAGCTGGTTCGTCATTATCAGTACGCCCCCCTTGGGCAAGGTTCACAAGCACCAATGAGTTGTGGTAGAGGCAGAGGCGGAGTATCTATCTCGAGCAGTCCTCAAAACTGCATTTATGCGTTGGCAGGACGACAAGATCAGGAGTCATCGCCTGATGTTGTTACAGGTATATTATCAGTCTTCTCATAATATGCACTAATTGACCCAGGTTCCACCTTATCATATGTTACTTTGTTGGTTACTAGTAAGTTTGGAATAAAACCTGAATTGGTTAAACCTTTTGAGGTATCTACACCTGTTGGGGACTTAGTGGTAGCTAAGCGAGTATATAGGGGTTGTATAATAGTGATTCATATTTGATCTACCGTAGCGGACCTAACCGAGTTAGATATGGTAGAATTTGATATTATACTGGGTATGGATTGGTTGGCTTCTTGTCATGCCAACGTTGATTGTAGATCAAAGATAGTTCGATTTCAATTTCCAGGGGAGCCTGTTTTGGAGTGGAAAAGTAATACGGCGTCGCCGAGAGGTAGATTTATTTCCTATCTCAAGGCAAGGAAGATGATCAGAAAGGGTTGTATTTATCACTTAGTTCGGGTTCAGGATGTGGAAGTAGAGTCACCAACCATTTAGTCCATCCCTGTGGTTAATGATTTTCCTGATGATTTTCCTGATGAACTTCCGGGTCTTTCGCCAGAGCGAGAAATTGAGTTTGCTATTGACCTACTACCTACTCACCCAATATCTATTCCTCCCTATAGAATGGCCCCCGCTGAGCTGAAGGAGTTGAAGGAACAACTAAAGGACTTGCTTGAAAAAGGCTTTATTAGACCTAGTACATCATCGTGGGGAGCACCTGTGTTATTTGTGAGGAAGAAAGATGGTTCCTTACGGATGTGTATTGATTACAGACAGTTGAATAAGGTGACGATCAAGCATAAGTACCCGCTCACGAGGATTGATGATTTATTTGATCAGTTGCAAGGTGCCAAGTATTTTTCAAAGATAGACTTGAGGTCCGGGTACCATCAGGTAAAGGTTAAGGAGAAAGATATTCCGAAGATATCATTCAGGACCAGATACAGGCACTTTGAATTTCGTGTTATATCGTTTGGTTTGACCAATGCCCCAGCAGTATTCATGGATTTGATGAACTGTGTGTTCAGGCCCTTTTTAGATATGTTCGTAATTGTATTTATCGACGATATATTGGTGTATTCTCGTTCATAGGCTGAGCATGCAGATCATTTGCGTACTGTGCTCGGAGTTCTAAAAAAAGGAAAGTTGTATGCAAAATTCTCTAAATGTGAATTCTGGTTGAACTTTGTAGCTTTCCTTGGTCATATCATTTCGAATGAAGGTATCTGGGTTGCTATACAAAAATTGAGGCCGAAAAGACTTGGCCTAGACCCATGACACCGACGGAGGTTCGTAGCTTTCTCGGTTTGGCAGGTTATTACAGGAGATATGTAGAGGGATTTTCTTCCCTTTCAGCACCTTTGACAAAGTTGACTCAGAAGGGAGCAAAGTTTCAATGGATTGATGCTTGCGAACGGAGTTTCCATGCATTAAAGGACAGATTAATTTCAGCACCGATTCTAACACTTCCAGAAGGGACCGATGGTTACGTTATCTATTTTGACGCTTCGGGCATTGGATTAGGTTGTGTGCTGATGCAACATGGTAAAGTTGTAGCTTATGCTTCTAGACAACTAAGAAAGCACGAGAAGAATTACCTGACCCATGATTTAGAGTTAGCCGCAGTGATTCATGCACTAAAGATGTAGAGGCAGTACTTGTTTGGCATTCATGTTGATATCTATACGGATCATAAGAGCCTCCAGTATATCTTCAAGAAAAAGGAATTGAATTTACGTCAAAGGAGGTGGTTGGAGCTACTTAAAGATTATGACGTTGATATTTTATACCATTTGGGGAAGGCGAACATGGTAGCCGATGCCCTCAGCCGTAGATCTATGGGTAGCCTGTCATATTTACAGCCGGAGAAGAGAGGAATAGTCCATGATATTCGTCATCTAGCTAGTCTTGGAGTTCAATTACTGGACTCAGGTGATATTGGAATTACTATTCAGGATACGGCAACATCCTCGTTAGTAACTGAAGTGAAGGAACGCCAGTACGAGGATCCTGTGTTATTTCATTATAGGGATACCACCCCTCAGAAGTAGAAGACATTGTTTGAGATTAAAGAAGATGGGGTCCTCAGATAGCGAGGACGATTATGTGTCCCTAATGTTGCAGGGTTGCGTCGGAAGGTTTTGGGAGAAACTCACTATTCTCGTTATTCTATCCATCTAGGAGCGACAAAGATGTATCGTGATATCAGGGAAGTATATTGGTGGGACAAAATGAAAAAGGATATAGCGGAGTTTGTTGCTCAGTGTCCTAACTGCCAGCAGGTTAAGATTGAGCATCAAAAACCCAGTGTATTATTGTAGGCTATGGAGATTCCGACTTGGAAATGGGAAGTAATTAATATGGATTTCATCGTAGGCTTACCTCGTACCCAGCGTAAGTTCGCTTCTATATGGGTGATTGTTGATAGGCTTACAAAATTAGCCCATTTTCTGCCCGTTAGGACTACATATTCTGCAGAGGATTATGTAAGGCTTTATATTAAGGAGATAGTATGACTGCATGGTGTCCCTGTCTCTATTATCTCGGATTGATTTACAGCTAACTTCTGGAGGTCCTTTCAAAATGAATTAGGGACTCAGGTAAGTCTTAGTACAACATTTCATCCCCAGACAGACGGACAAGCTGAGCGTACTATTCAGACACTTGAGGATATGTTACGAGCTTATGTGATAGACTTCAAAGGTAGCTAGGATGATCATCTGCCGCCTATTGAGTTCACATATAATAATAGCTATCATTCCAGTATTCAGATGGCTCCGTATGAAGCTCTTTACGGACGGAAGTGTAGGTCACCTATAGGGTGGTTCGATGCTGGGGAAGCTACGTTAGTAGGACCAGAATTGGTACAACGGGCAATCGAGAAAGTTAAGCTTATACAGGGAAGGCTATTAGCAGCTCAAAGTCGTCAGAAGTCTTATGCGGATAATCGACGACGAGACTTGGAGTTTCAAGTTGACGACTGGGTATTCCTAAAGGTATCACCGACGAAAGGTGTCATGAGGTTTGGTAAGAAAGGAAAACTTAGCCCTCGGTACATTGGACCATATAGGGTCATACGCAAGGTAGGCCAGATATCATATGAGTTGGACTTGCCTTCGGACTTGGAATCCGTACATCCAGTCTTTCGTGTGTCTATGCTCCATAAATGTATCGGAGATCCTTCCAGAATCATGTCAGTTGACGAAGTTCAGGTCACAGAGCAGCTATCATATGAAGAATCTCTCATTGCTATATTAGACAGACAGGTTCGGAGATTGAGAACTAAAGACGTAGCTTCGTTGAAAGTACTTTGGAGAAACAACAATGTAGAAAAATGACTTGGGAGTCCGAGGAAGACATGAAGTCTAGATATCCCTACTTATTTCCTCCTCCAGAGAAGGGTCCGACTGAGACATCACAACCTTAAGGTACGTGTATGGATTCTTGTGTTAGTTATTATCATTGGTCGTGTGAGGCCATTGTCGTTATTGATGATTGTGGTCCTATGTGGCACTGAATTATTGAGTTTCTATAGAAAGAGTTGGTAGTAGTGTTGTTACAAAGGTGACTCTGCCAAAGTTATATAGATCCCGGGGAGTTAAACATTTGAGGATGAATGTTTCTAAGGAGGGGAAGGATGTTACATCTCGTGTTTACGTACGTTAAAGTTTCGTCTTCAGTTAATTGATATAGACTCAGGGGTGAGATTATCTTGAGGTTAACGTATTTATGCTATTTATCACAAGCGGTAAGTAAGTGCCATGAAAGATAAAGGGTACACAAAATTAAAGAAAATAAGTTTCGTTGAAGGTTGCCGATTTGGGATGAAATACGGTCCGAGCTATAATACCCGATACTTATGGAGTAGTACCATACAAGGTACCATATGACCGTGATAGTATGATGTATAAAGTATACTAAAACTGAGTAGTATTTTAAGTAATTTGAGATAATTCTTAATTATACGGATAATTAGTTAATTACCGGGTAACGGGACATTATCTATTTACCTAATAAGTGGATAAAGATTAATAATTCCCACCCCCACCCCCACGTGGCAGCAAGCCACTACTATGACCTATGACTCTTAGTCATATTGGCTTAGTGGTCATCTAAAGTTATAAGGCACTTACGTGTAAGTAAGTGTAAGACATTATAAGCTTGGTGTCATAACATTACAAAGTTTGGTTTTCTTCCTAAATCATATGTAAGACACTTTCAAACCAGAATTGGTTTCATCGACATTACGGTACAAACTCCATCCAGTAAGCTTTCAACAAAACTCTTGCAACCAAAACAATTCTAATGAGAATTGTTAGAATCGTAGCAACGTAAAAATTTTCGGTTCTAAAGAAGTACGGTGCAATCTTTTCCAAGGATATTATACGGATTTTTCCCTATTCCAGGTATGTTAAGGCTATCCCTTCTTTCTTTTTGGCATGATCCAAATAATACAAATGAAACGAGCAAAATACGTAACTTTCATAAATGAATCTATTCATAGAAATACTAGAGGTGTCTATATTCTTTATTCCCCATGTGAATTATTATTATATCTTATGTTCATAGGTCTTAGAAAAATATGTATTTGATAAAGTTTATTCGATAGGCATATTATTTTTATGACATTCCGAGAAATCTTATTAACATATTTCTTATGCATTTCATACATTTATACATGTACATTGACCCATGACCAGATGGCGTTATATACGCGTATATATATGTATATGGGATATGGGAAAAGGTTACGGCGTTATATACATACCACCACCTGATCAGCTGGTATATATAAATGTTGATGATTTTGCCCACAATGGCCGAGATAATATGATGGGATGCCCTCAGAGGCTTGATGATGTAATGTACAACTATACCTATGCATGACACGACATTTATACGCACGTGCATGACATTATAAATGTTTCAGGATTTACAATGTTATTCAAACTTACAGGTGGATTTCTTTATTTCATGTTTCGTCTATGTCTTTTATGTACTGATTTTCATGCCTTACATACTCAGTACATTATTCGTACCGATGCCCTATTTCCCGGGGCCTGTGTTTCATGCCCGCAGGTGCAGGTAGGCAAGTCGACGGTCCCCCTTCTTAGTATCCTTGATCAGCGAGAGTTGGCGTACTCCACTTGATCCGGAGCTTCTTTTGATTTTGGTACGATATGCTTGTATATAGATATATGGGTATGACATGGCTCAGTCCCGTCTTCATACAGTTGTATTTCTATTAGAGGTATGTAGACAGTTAGTATAGTTGGATAGTAAGTAGCTTTTCTGACTCGCCCCACTGTATTTCCGCATGTATATGTACATATGTCTTTTGGACAGGATTCCCTCACATATGTTAATGATGTTTATATCTTAAATACATGCTTAAGGGTGTTCGACAGGTAGGACTCGGGGACTCATCACGGCCCATCGGTTTGGGTCGTGACATGGCCCATATAGTAAATCCTATCGATCGAGCTGAGACCATTCAATCAAAATATTTCCTTCCTTGTTAAAGTCGTTCCGAGAGTGATGGCCCCCCAGTGTTCGGGGTCGAGCGTAGAGAGGCCTTGAATACTATTATTATGATTTTTGATACCGGTTCGTAACCGGCCTTCAATTCTAAATTAGCACGATTTATTGTTGCCTCTTAAAAACCTTGCCGGAAAACCCATTTGGGACAAAATTGGTTCAAGGGAAAAAGAGTGCACACGTGCTTTCAGGCCTAAATATTGTATCGTTCTTTGATAATTGCCTGCAAGTGTCAGTTTGTAATGTAAATAAATAAAAAAAAATGAATGGGATCGTACCTTAACAGCAGTATCGCTTCAAGTGAGTTATGTTCCAGTTGTTCGGTAGTTGCTTCATCGTTCTAAGCTTGTACGATCCTTTACCGGTGATCTTGATAACTTGATAAGGTCCTTCCCAGCTCGGCCCCAGCTTTTCTTCGTTTGAGTTCCGGGTGTTTAGTATGACCTTCCATAACACTAAGTCCCCGATATTAAAGTGTCGAAGGTTGGCCCTTCGATTGTAATATCTCTCGATCCGCTGTTTATGGCCAGCCAATCGGACAAGGGCTGCTTCACGCCTTTCATCTAATAGATCTAGGCTCGTGTTCATAGCCTTGTCGTTTGATTCCTTGGTTGTATATCGTAACCTGAGACTTAGTTCTCCGACTTCGACTGGTATTAGAGCTTCGGCGCCGTAAACCTGTGAGAATGTGGTGGGCCCGGTACTGGACTTCGAGGTCGTATGGTATGCCCATAAGATTTTGGGCAGGATTTCCTTCCATTTTCCTTTGTTATCGGTCAGTCTCTTCTTGAGGTTTTAGAGTATGGTTTTGTTGGTCGATTCTGCTTGTCCATTCCCACTAGGGTGGTAGGGTGTTGATAGGATCCTTTTTATCTTATGATCTTAGAGAAACTTGCTAATGTTACTGCTTATGAATTGTTTCCCATTGTCGCACATGATCTCGACCGGCATTCCGAACTGGCATATGATGTGGTCCCAAATGAAATCGATGACTTCCTTCTCCCTGACCTTTTCGTATGCCTGGGCTTCTACCCACTTAGAAAAATAGTCAGTCATAAATAATATAAATTGAGCCTTATCAGGTGCCCACGGAAGGGTCCCAACGATATCCATTCCCTACTTCATGAACGGCCATGGTGACAAAACCGAATGCAGCAGCTCCTCGGGATGATGAATCATCGGAGCGTGTTTTTGACATTCATCACATTATCGTATGAACTCCTTCGCTTCCTTTCCATATTGATCCAGTAGTAGCCGGCTCTGATTACTTTTCGAACCAATGATTCAGCGCCTGAATGATTTCCACAGGTGCCTTCGTGGATTTCTCTCAAAACGTACTCGGTGTCCCATGGTCCTAGACATATCGTGAGTGGGCTATCGAATGTTCTTCTGAATAGGTTCCGTCTTCGGACAGGCTAAATCGGGCCGCCTTTATACGTAGGGCCCTCGATTCCTTTGGATTCGACGGCAGTTTTCCGGTCCTCGAGTATTCTATATATTTATTTCTCCAGTCCCAAGTTAGGCTCGTTGAGTTAATCTCGGCATGACCTTCTTCCACTATCGATTTCATAAGTTGTACGACTGCCCTCGAGTGGAACTCGTAGTCCTCGATCGATGACCCTAAGTTAGCAAGGGCATCGGCCTCACTGTTTTAATCCTGAGGTATGTGTTGCAAAGTCCATTCTTTGAACCGATGTAGCGTTACCTGCAACTTATCCAGGTACCTTTATATTCGTTCTTCTTTGACCTCAAACTTTCTATTAACTTGGTTTACCACAATAAGGGAGTTGCATTTTGCTTCGATCACCTCTGCCCCCAAGCTTTTGGCTAGTTCGAGACCTATAATCATGGCCTCATATTCGGCCTCGTTGTTAGTCAATTTCACAGTCCTAATAGATTGTCTGACTACGTTTCCTGTTGGTGGCTTCAATATGATACCAAGTCCAGACCCTTTTGCGTTCGAGGCGTCGTTCATAAAGAGGGTCCAGATTCTCGAGGAGGTTCCTGAGTTAATTAATTTGAGACTTAATGGAGGTTTGGGGTCGATATTCAATATCGTACCCACCGATTTACACGGCCCATTTGGCCAACCGATCCGAGAGCTCAGGCTTATGCATAACATTCCTTAACAGATAAGTGGTCACTACACATATGGGGTGACACTGGAAGTATGGTTTTAGCTTTCTGGAGGTGCTTAGCAAAGCAAGCGCCAACTTTTCTAGGTGAGGGTATGTAGTTTCTGCCTCACCTAGGGTCCTGCTAACATAGTAAATTGGAAATTGCGTACCTTGCTCTTCCCGGACCAGGACTCCACTTACCGCTATCTACGATACTGCCAAGTACAAGTATAGTTGTTCGTCTGTTTTCGGCGTGTGGAGCAGCAGTGGAGTCGATAGATACTGCTTAAATTCCTCTAAGGCCCACTGGCACTCCAGGATCCATGAGAAGTTATTCTTCTTCTTCGATAGTGTGAAGAACTGGTGGCTCTTGTCGGAGGACTTCGAGATGAATCGCCCAAGGGCGGCTATGCACCCAGTTAATCTTTGCACGACCTTCACGTTTTCCACAACCGTGATATCTTCGATGGCTTTGATCTTGTCGGGGTTGATCTTGATTCCCCGGTTGGATACCATGAATTCGAGAAATTTACCTAACCCAACTCCAAACACACATTTCTCTAGGTTCACCTTCATATTGTATTTCTTCAATATGCTTAGGGTTTCCTGCAAATATTTTAAATGGTCCTCTGCTCGCAGGGACTTAACTAACATATCGCCAACCATTGATTTTCCTATTTGTTCCTCGAACATCTGATTTACTAGGTGTTGGTAAGTAGCACCGGCATTTTTAACCCGAATGGCATCACGTTATAGTAGTATGTGCCATATTTAGTTATGAAGGAGGTTTTTTCCTTGTACCCGGAGTAGGCATCGAGAAAACTGAGAATCTCGTGGCCGGCCATGGCATCGATCATGTGATCGATGATAGGCAAAGGGAAGGAGTCCTTGGGACATGCTTTATTCACATCCTTATAGTCTACACACATTCTTAATGTATTCCCTTTTTTAGGGACTACCACTATGTTTGCTAACCAATCCGAGTATTTAACCTTCCAAGTGGAACCTATTTTAAGGAGTTTAGATACCTTGTTCTTGATGAAAGCATGTTTGATTTCGGACTGGGGTCTCCTCTTCTGCTTCACCGGATGGGATTTCGGGTCTAGGCTTAGCTTATGAGTGGTTATTTCCGGCGGGATCCCTGTCATGTCAAGGTGGGACCAAGCGAAACAATATATGTTAGCTATAAGAAACTGAATGAGTTTTTTCCTGAGCTTGAGATTTAACCCTGTGCCCAGGTATACCTTTCCATCAGGTAGGTGCTCGACCAATGTGACATGTTCCAACTCCTCGACCATTGATTTAGTAGCGTCGGAATCATCAGGGGCTATAAAAGACCCGGGTACCCCGTAATCATAATCATTATCTTCATCAGTCCCCTATATCTCTGGTTAGGTCAGAACTAGTGCCGGTAATTTCAATTTAGTTTTTAGCTTTGTGACTGAACTCGACCCCTTTGTAGTTTCAAGTGCGGATATCGGAATCGCCTTTTCAACTGCGAACATCTCCTTTACGGCTGGTTGTTCTCCGTAAATTGTTTTAATTCCGCCTGGTGTTGGGAATTTTAACACTTGGTGCAGAGTTGAGGGTACTGCCCTTATGTTGTGGATCCATGGCCTTCCGAACAAAGCGTTGTACCTCATGTCTCCTTCGATTACATAAAACTTAGCTTTTTGGATGGTCCCAACGATGTTCACCGGTAATGTTATCTCACCCTTAGTGGTTTCATATGCCATGTTGAATCCGTTTAGAACTCAGACTGCAGGCACGATTTGATCTTGTAGACCGAGCTGCTCCATGACCCTCGATCGGATGATGTTGGCCGATCTACCGGATCAATTAACTCACATTTAACTTGAATTTTATTTATGAGTATATATATTACCAATGCATTATTGTGGGGCTACATGATCCCTTCCGCGTCCTCGTAGTTGAAAGACAAGGTTCCTTCCGGTATGTAATCTCGAGTTCGTTTCTCCCTCGTGATGGACACTTTGGTGCGTTTCCACTTCGGCCCCTGAGGGACATAGACCCCACCAATGATCATGTTAATGACGTATTGAGGTTATTCTTGTTCGATCTATTTATTATAATCCCTGTTCCTGAAATGATTCTTGGCTCGGTCGCTCAAGAATTCTCGAAGATGCTCGATGTTGAATAGTCAGGCTACTTCCTCTCTTAACTGTCGGCAATCCTCTGTTCTGTGGCCGTGAGTGCCATGATATTTACATATCTGGATAGGATCCCCTTGAGTTGGATCAGATTGTAGATGTCGAGGCCATTTGGTATCTTTGATGCGTCCGATGGCGGATACAATGGCGGAAGCATCAACATTAAAGTTGTATTCTGATAACCTTGGTGCTTCTTTAGGCCCGATGGGCCTATCGAATATGTTTTTGCTCATGAGTCCCCGATTGCTCTGACCTCGGTCACTTCTCCTTTCGTTTCTCATAGAGTTCCGTCTGGACCCGCTACTTCTTCAGTCTCCATTATACGGTTGGTATCGATCCCTCTTTGGTCTCTATTCACGATCGATGTCTCTCTTGTCGATGTTTCTGATAGGATAAACAGACCCCGAAGGGGCCCCGAGTTGATCATCTTCCACTCTGATCTTCAATTGAAACCGGTTATGCATATCGGCCCAAGTAATGGCCGGATATTCTATCAGGTTTTGTTTCAAGTGCTGTGAAGCAATCGAACTTCGAAGATTGAGCCCTTGGGTGAAAGCCTGAATGGCCCAATCATCAGCGATAGGTGATAGGTCCATTCGTTCCATTTAAAAACAGGACACGAACTCTCTGAGCATCTCGTTATCCTTCTGTTTTACTTTGAAAAGGTCTGATTTCCTAGTTTCAACCTTGATGGCCCCGGCGTATGCTTCCACGAAAGAATCCACAAGCATAGAAAATAAATTAATAGAATTAGGAGGTAAGTTGTGATACCATATCATAGCCCCTTTTGACGGTCTCTCCGAACTTCTTCAATAGGACAGACTCGATCTTATCATCCTCCAAGTCTTTCCCTTTGATGGCACATGTGTAAGAGGTTAC
>AWOL01S0017794.1:32916-59498 GCA_000715115.1 Nicotiana otophora
AAAAAAAAATATGTATATATATATATATATGTATATATATATATATATGTATATATATATATATATGTATATATATATATATATATCTGTGTGTGTGTGTGTGTGTGTGTTTGTGTGTGTAATTTTGAGAAAATTAGAGAGGTACTTTATGGTGGTTTGATGTTGGTAACTAGATGTCAATAAAGGCTATGTGGTTTAAAAAGAAGCAAAGTGCAAGAAGAAAGACAAATGTGAGTAGTGTTCAAGGAGGGTGTAGTCGCTTGTGTCCCAAATGCTTATCCTACCCTTTCCTAAACCTACATTACAAGCTTAAAAAGTCCTTATGGGATCTCCAACCGAATGTTCTTGAATGGGCGGCGAATTAAAATAAGGGCAAGTTTATGGCATGATATTTTGTAACACTTGAAATTCTTTGTTGAGAGTGAGTGTCTTTGTGCATTTGTCCCTTGTGTTGTTATTGTAAATATGGTGATTTTGGAAATTTCTTTCTTGTGAGGGCACATGGATTAGGATGGATTGGTAACATTGATATATCCCAAATTGAGTAAATTGAGCATATGTAGTAGACTAGTGTTTTTGAGTCACTTCTTGAGGCTGTTTGTTGTCACTTGATTATTTTGAAACTCCTTTGCATTTCTTGAACTTGTTTCTAAATGAGGGAGTTATTTGGTTAAGATTCACATGCTTGAGCCTAATTATTAGTACCAACCAAATCCATAAGTATGGTGCTAAATTGGAGAATGTGATTTGTAAATGATAGCAATACTACTTATGCTTTAAATGGTAGAATCTCATTGAATTATTTGTTTTAATTTGCTTGAGGACAAGCAAAAGCTTTAAGTTGGGGTATTGATGAGTGGTGATTTTACCACTTATTTTAGTCTCTTTTCTTTAGATTTAACGTCCTTTAGTTATAATATGAGGTTGTTTATGGTGTGTATTGCTAGATTTTCAGGTAAATGATACCACGAAGAGAGTTGAATTCAATTGAAGTGGAATTGAGCAAAAGAGAGTTGAAACAATGCAAATTTCTTCAGTGATTCCGCATCTGCGGAACACTGGTCGCTTTTGCGACCTCGCATACACGAGGAAATGGCCACATTTGCGGAAGAAGTCCTGGAAGGCAGAAACCGCTTCTGCGATCGATTCACCGCATCTGCGCTCAAAATTCGCATTTGCGATTCCGTATCTGCACGTGAAAGTCCTCTTCTGCGGAGTCAGTATTCCCTTCTCAGATCACTTATGCGATAGGCTATCCACATCTGCGGAGCCTCACCTGCGAGGATACTTCCACAAGTGCGGTCAACGGGCTTCAGACCTGGACAGTATTGACAATTCACATTTTCTCAACTCCAAACCCACAAATACACTACCTAGCTTTTTCGAAACACATCTTTGGCATATTTTTTGCAGCTTGGAACATATCTTGAGAGAAAAGACAAGTTTTGGAGCTAGGGTTCTTGCACACACACTTGGGTCTTGAAGATTTGAAACTTTTGGTTGAGAATTTCTTACTCATTTATGCCCATTTCTTCATTTCCTTGCTTTGTATTGAATATTTAAGTGTGTAGTATTTTTTTCAACACTTGAATCTTGTTTATAGAAATATTCATATTTAAAGTGTGGATTAAATATCTTGTTGTGCTTATGTATTGACGATTTTTATTTATTATGAAGTGAGTTATTATTTATTTAATTATTCTTGTTCCTTAATATTTCCAAAGGGATTAGCTAACCATATGACTCGCCCATTAACCTCGAATTAATTTTGGGAAAGATAATTTGGGATTGGAAAAGATTAATTAACAAAAACTTGAGGCTTTAGCCCTCACTTTATAGATTCTACCTAGGGATAGGATTGAACTACTTGTAGCCATATCCGGGTGTGCTTAATCTCTTAATTGTTTTAGGAATAATTCAATTAGGAACTCTTGTTAGTCTTTGGAAGAAGCTAATATAGAATTATTACCCGAGGCTAATTAACATAAACTCGCTCATATTTATAAAATCGTGAAATACATTAGATCGTCACTTGAGTGTAAATCCCGATGCATCCATGCTTGTAGCCATTGATCATTGTACTTGCTTTCTAGGTTAGTATATATTTTTGCAATTGGTTATAAATATTTTCGTAACCATTTCTAAGTGTTTGGCTTAGCATAATAAGTGATAATTCTCTTACACTCTTAATCGCCTACATATTATTCTCTGTGGGATTCGATCCCGACTCATAGTTGGGTAAATTATATTGCATACGACCTTGTCCATTTAATTTTTAGTAGTGGATTTGGACGTCATCAGAAACCTTATCCAATGGAGCACTGATATGGTACCATAACTTACCTCCAAATTCTATTGATTCGTTTGATATGCTTGCAGATGCCTTCTTTAAAGTCTATGACGACGCTATCAAAGTTGAGACGAGAAAATCGAGCATGTTTAAAATAAGTAAAGGGACAACGAGATACGTAGGAAATTCATGTCAAGATTCCAGATAGAATGGATAGACCAGCCCCCGATTGAAGACGATTGGGCCGTTCAGGCATTCACTCAAGGACTCAACACTCGAAGTTTGGTTACGTCTTAACAATTGAAGCAAAATTTGGTAGAGTACCCAACGGTTACCTGGGGCAATGTCCACAATAGGTACCAGTCAAAGATCAGAGTCGAGGAGGACAAACTAGGGGCTCCCTCAGGGTCGGTTTATACCAATAGAGCAAACGACAAGCCTAAAAGAATAGTGGATCAGGAGTTGAGGCTGCCCCGAGACCGATACCAGCTTTACAACTCAGATATAAGGGGAAACGAACCCAATCGCCATCCGATCAGGAACGATAGAAGAAATGATCAGGGTCCAAGCAATCGAGGGTTGGTGAATAGAAACAGTTTCGATAGATCACCCGAGGTCAGAGATGCCCCGAGACTATCAAAATATAACTTCAACGTGGATGCAGCGAGTATAGTGTCAGCCATCGGCCGCATCAAGGAGACCAAGTGGCCAATGCCATTCAGTCCGATCCCGCACAAAGGGATCACAATTTGATATTTAAATATCACGGTACTCAGGGTCACAGAACCGAGGACTGTCGACAGTTAAGGGAAGAAATGGCCCGTCTGTCCTACAATGGACATCTTCGGGAATTCCTAAGCGAGTGGGCTAAAAACCATTTCAAAAAAAGGGACGCCAACAAGCAGATCAAACAGGAAGAACATCAATATGTGATTAACATGATTATCGGAGGAGTAGATGTTCCACAAGGACTAATGATAAAACGTACCAAAGTATTTATCACTAGAGAAAAATGAACTCGAGATTATATCCCGAAGGGATAAAACTCATTTAGTGATGAGAAAGTCGACGGCATCATTCAACTTCACAACGATGCACTAGTAATATCTATTCTTATTAATAAATCTAGAGTTAAGCAAGTGTAAATTGATCTAGGTAGCTCGGCCAACATCATCCGATGGAGATTCATGGAAAACTGGGGTTGTTGGATCTAATCGTACCGGTAGTTTGAGTACTGAATGGGTTCAATATGGCGTGCGAGACAACAAAGGGTGAAATCACCCTACTGGTCAACATAGTTGAAACCACCCAAGAAATGAAGTTCTATGTAATCGGGGGAGATATGAGATACAACGCCTTGTTCGGGAGACCGTGGGTCCACAGCATGAGTATGGTACCGTTGACCTACATCAAGCGTTAAAGTTTCCAACCCCGTATTGAATCAAAACGATCTATGGAGTACAACCACCCACAAAGGAGATGTTCGTTGTCGAGGAAGTGATCCCGGTTCCCGCAATCACAAAATCATAAAGTGAAGGACTGGTAGAAGAGAAAGACACCAAATAACAATCATTGGTCCCAACCCCGACCGGCCAGAAAAATAGGAGGAATGCCCAACGGATGAGGAAGATGACTTCAGGGTCCTGAGATCCTTCGTAGCACCTGATGATACTGATGCCTAGAAGTCAACAATCGAGGAACTGGAACATGTCATATTGTCCGAGCACCTGTCAGATAGAAAGTTATACCAAGGCACGGGATACCCAAGAGGCACGTGCCCAGGTATACCTCATCAACAATCTAATTGTTTTGCATGGTACCACTTAAACATGATAGGATCCCACCAGAGATAACTACTCACAAATTAAGCTTGGATCTGAACTTCTAATAAGTGGGATTTTGACTACTTATTAGCGTATTTTAACTTTTGTTTTAGTCTAAAAGCATTGAATTATGTGCCCGAAACTAATAAAATTGTGCAAAATTGTAGGAATGCTGGAAGTTGAGCTCCCGAGGTGAACTCCGACTAAAAAGGAGCAGTCTAAACACAAGGCAATAAAGGGCACAAAAGCAAAAAATGTGCGGTCCGCAGAAGAAATTACGGACCGCAGAATTCCATCTATGGCCACAAGCAAAGAAGACAATATCTGCAGACAATTGTGCAAATTGCGGACCGCACATGAATTGTGTGGCCGCAAAAGCTGGGCTAGGAGTCAAGATCAGAAAGTATGCAAATTACCAAGTCCATAACCTTAGTGATATGCGGACCGCACAACATTTGTGTGGCCGCAAAAGATTGATTTACAGTTGCAACCCTAACATTGCGGACCACAGAAGATTGTCTTGCGGCCACAGTTCTAAATCCGCAGACCGCAGAAAAGTTGCTTCGCGGCCGCATTTCAGAATTTTGCGGACGCAAAAGTCCAGCTCCTATAAGATGCAGAAATCTGCGAACCGCACATGGAATTGTGCGGTCGCAGAACCTCCCGAGGGGTATTTTTGTCCGAGATTTTCAGTCTTGTATAAACAGATGAGTTTCACAAAATTAGGTCAAGTTTGGACCTCTGCAATTATTGTAACCATTTTTCTTTGCTATTTTTGGAAGTTTACTTTGCTTTGGTGTATTTTACAATAGATTTAGCCATTTTAATCTTTCATTATGAGTTTAATTAGTCTTTCTCCTCTATTTTCTTTAGACCTAAGTATGAGTAGCTAGATTTTTATTAGGGTTGTGACCCAACCCTAGTGTGTAAACCTTATGGGTATCTAATTTAGTGCTTGTTTATGATTGGGTATTTATTATTTAGCTTAGTTCATGCTTTAATTTGTGGAATTAATAGTTGCAAACATTAGTTCATGCCTATTTGACTTAGTATCTACTTGAGAAAGAGAGACTTGGTCTAGGATAACTTGGCTAACAAGGAATTACGTCAATCGAGAGATTGATTTATCCAATTAAAGGGTTCAACCTAGAGATAGTAATAACCCGACTTGAGCTTTTATCAACTGTTTTGTGTGATACCCATTTGGTCTTGAGAAAGCCAAATTGGGCAAAACCACTCTCTGACCAAGAGGTATTGAGAGGGTAATTTAGGGTTGATAGCTATAATACACCCCAATCAACAGAACAAGCATTAAAGTCTTTATTCCATTAGGCAAACACCTAGGTAATAGTCGCAGCCCTAGGCTTCTAATCAATTTGGAAAAACCTCAAAAATAATTATCTCTAGTCTTCTTTCTTTATTTTGCAATCAATAAAGTAAAATTAGAAATAGAAAATCAATCTTTTTATGGAAGTGCAATTTAGATAATTCAATCGCACAAATTGAAATATATATCCCTAACTCCCATCTTAGCTCCCTGTGGAATCGACCCCGACTCTTAGTTGGGTTTTATTATTGCAAGCGACCGTTACATATCTCTATTGAGGTGTGCATTTGGATGCGATCAATTTTTGGAGCCATTGTCGGGGAGTTAAAAATGGGAACAAAGGGTTCAACATGGGCGATCTCATATTGTTGTTCAACTAGAGGTTGAGGATGTTTCACGTAAAGCTAAAGTCTAAATGGAGTGGTCCCTTTGAAATTGTGGGTGTGATGCCTTTTGTTGCATTGGATTTGAAGAACAAAAACAATGAGGTATTCCGAGTCAATGGTCACCGGGTGAAGCACTATTTGGGAAAAGTTGGAGATGGCCACGTTGTGGTGGTGATTCATTTCAACTGATGGTATTCTACGTTGTGCCGCGACGTTAAATCAGGTGCTTTTGGGAGGCAACCCATGTTTCTTTTTCTTTTTCTTTTCTTCCTTTGTAGTTAAGTGTTATTTTTGTGCTAAGTGTGCTACAGGGATGAGTGGGCCTTTGGAAATGGCTAAGTGCAAGATTTGCGGATTAAAGTTGAATTGTGTGGTTCGCACATTTACAGTTGTTGCAGCAAAAGTGCTCTGCGGCCACACAATTAACTTGCGGACTGCACAAATGGAAGGTGAAAATTGCCAACTCTCTAAAGTTGGTCTGTCAGAAAAATGGTCGATCTGCGGCCGTAACACGATATCTGCGACCGCAACAAGGGATCTGCGACCGCACAATATTTTGCGAACCGCAAAACAAAAGGGCAACTTAAGCCCTCAGGTAACAAAGTCCGGTCCGTAATTGAAATTCTGCGGCCGCACTCGCTCTTCTTTCCCTTAGAAAATCAAGAGTATAAATAGAGGGCTAGGGACATTGTTACTCTTTTCCCTCTCTGAGCAAAATCACAGTAATATTTTGAAATTTCTTACTGAGTATACCAGTGCATTCATACAACACCTTTTATCAATCTCTCATCACACTCATTCTTTTGGTATGTTTCAAAATTATGTTAATCTTTTTCTTTTAATTTGTAGATATTTAGTCAATTTTAGGCCATTTGTCAATAGAATCCAATTGTACATACATGTGGGGGTAAATTTGTAGTGGGTTAACTAGTACATGTTCTAGGGGGACTGGGTAAATGTATTCTCATACTTTAATGAAGTTACCATGTTAAAACAAAAAATTGCAAACCCTAGAAATGACTGATCGTATATTTTGAATTTTGCGGTCGCACCTGAAATTGTGTGGTCCGCAGAAGTTGATTCTATATGAGTTTAGTTAATAATGAGTCTGCAACCACAATAAAAATAGTGCGGACCACAGAATTTCTATTGCGGTCACAAAACAGTTGTTTCACTGTCTTCAAGAGTTTACATGTTTGTGATTCAATGTGCGGCCGCAAGACAAAATGTGCGGACTACAGAAAAAATGTTGCGGCCGCACATCTACCAATTTTCTGTCATCTGAGAGTTGGCACGTTTTGGGTTTCTAAGTTGCGGCCGCAATGAAAATGTGCGGACCGCAATTCCCATCTGCGGCCGCAAGAGAGAATTATGCGGTCCGCAAGACCTCATCTTCGGTCGTAAGAAAATTGTGTGGACCGCAGACCCTCACCCTTCAAGCACACTATGTGTATGACCCTTACCGTGTTTCTAGTGTTTACTGGTATACCTTCTGTGTCTACTGAACATTGAATTGCAACTAAGGATTGCATCTATTTGATATAGATAATGGTTCGATCTAGAGGCAGAGGTGATGCTTCTAAAGAAAGGGGCGAACCTTCTCGGGGACGATGCAAGAGAGCCTTACCTAGTGCCCAACAGCATGAAATCAGGAAAAGACAACAGCTTGAAGAGAGAGGTGTAGATATCTCTGAGACAAGTTCATACGTCCCGTCTAGGGACGTATCAGAGGGCAACTCAACCTCCGTTCAGGAATATCAAGCAATACAGTCCAGGCCGTCAGGGAGATTCCAATTGAGGGACGAGCCATCATCATCTCGCAGCACTTTCGGGGACTCGAAAAGTGCTAGTCAGACTTCTGAGCCATCTACTATACCTGACCCTGAGGCACCAGAGACATCACTTCAGGACATCCCCGATGATAGTAGAGGGGGAGATGCTACAGTTACCAGCCTTGAAAGGGCGAAGAAGAAAGAGCTTTGGAAGGATCGATTTGCCAGCTTGGCTTCCTTCACCAGCTTCCGTCAATGGTGTCCAGTGAGGTCGCTTACTCTTGAGCGGCTGTTTCAGTTGAAGGATTTGGAGAAATATAACCCGGCAATACTGAGACAGTTCAAGGAACGCAAGGGGTGGATGTGGTTCACCCAGAGTGTGGTAGAGGCCAAAGAATATCTTGTCCAGGAATTCTATGCCAATGTGGCGCATATAAAAAGGGGGACAAAGTTAACCAAAGTGTGTAGTTATATAGTTGGGTGTGTTTTTAGAGTATCTTCTTTTCCTCCGTGTTTCTAACTTGTTTGAGAAATCGTAGGTACAACCATGGCAAACAATGAGCTCGAAAATATTGCTTTGGGGGATGTGGACGTTGAGGATGACCATGTGGATAAGATTCCTCTTGAACCTCAAGCCAATAGAAGAGGCAGAGTGCCTCATGACAATGTGCCCATTCCACCCCCGTCTCCACCATGAACGGCTCCACACCGGGTGTTACCAAATGAAGGATATTCAAGTGCAATAGTCCCTCTCCGTATTAGGGCAGGCAACTTTCAAATCACCGACGTGCTGCTCACTTTGCTAGAGCAACGAGGTTTCTTCACCGATGCTCCAAGTCAAAATGTATACAAGCATTTGAAGGGGTTTGTGGACACTTGTTGGGAGAGAAAACAAACAAATGTCTCCGAGGATGCATTGAGGCTAAGGATTTTTCCCTTCTCTCTATGGGGGAAAGCTTTAGATTGGTTGGAACGTTTGCCGAACCATTCCATTCACACTTGGTATGAGTTGGCGAAAAAGTTTATTTCTAAGTTCTTCTCTACAAGGCACATGGCTACACTTTGGGATGATATTTTGGCATTCAAACAAGAGCCAAATGAACCACTACATAAGATATGGGAACACTATAGAACAATGGTTAAAGAATGTCCTAACAATGATATGACGGAGAACATGATTCAACAAACATTCTATCGTGGGATCAACACAATCAACCAATGTGTAGTGAATCAACTTGCTGGTGACATTTCATGACTACGCCTTATGCGGAGGCATGTGAGATTTTAGATGAAATGACGGAAACATCATCGGCGTGGAAATCCCTGGCTAATGTTCCACAAGGTGATCCCAACGTGATCCACCTTCACAAAGAGTTGCATGACCATGGGTAAGTCATAGCCGAATGGACTACCACCATGAATCAATTAGCAAAGGATCAACTTCAACAAGTGAAAAATCCTAAGCAAGTCAATGCCATGGAGGGAGTTAACATGATGGTGAACAAGAAGAGAACCAAGGGTCCACAAGTACAACATCGAGTGGACAATTTTGTGTAAGAGGATAGTGGTTTTGATCAAGATGATTCTTACAATGACCAAGAAGATGAGGTGCAATATGTGAACAATTTTCAAGGGCAACTTAACAACTTCCAAGGCCCAAACCAACAACAATGGCGACCTCAAGACAATCAAGGTTATTGGAATTCTAACAACCAAGGAAATTGGAGTGGTGGAAACAATCAAGGGAATTGGCATAACAACAACAATCAAAGAAATTGGAGTGGCAATAATCAAGGAAATTTGGGGGGGGGGAGGTAACAATTAAGGCGGTTGGAACAATAATCAAGGCAATCAGGGGTCGGGTTTTCAAAAGCCTTCGATGTATCAACAACCGAACAATCTGCCTCATTATCCTTACCATGGTCCTAGTTCTTCAACTAATGATGTAGGACGTATTGAGAACATGTTCAAGCAAAATAATGGAAAATAATGACGATTCGGATGCCCAACTTGCCTCACACAACACATCGATCCGCAACTTAGAAGTGCAAATGGGGCAAATCTCTCAAGCTCTAAATTCTCATCCTAAGGGGGCACTACCAAGTAACACTGTGGTAAACCCAAAAGGTGGAAACAACACGGGGCATGCCATGACTGTTACTACAAGAAGTGAAAGAGGTAGGAATGCACCCACCTCAAGTCAAACTCAACTTGTGGATGATGAGCAAGTGGAACAAGAAGAATAGGTCCCGAACAATATGGTGCAAGCAAATGATGAGGTTCGGATTGATATTGATGATAGTGTGAAAGAGACTCAAGAAGAGGTGAACCCGTCGAGAGATCACATTATTGACATACCGGAGCCGGTAGAGCAAAAGGCTAAGGCACCATTGCCTAAGCCTCCACCTCCATACCCTCAAAGACTTTCCAAACAAAATGGCAAGAATCAATTCAAAAAGTTCATTCAAATGATGAAGAGTCTCTCAATAATTGTGCCATTAGTTGAAGCTTTGGAACAAATGCCCGGTTATGCAAAGTTTATGAAGGATCTTGTGACAAAGAAGCAGTCAATGAATTTTGAAGCTATCAAAGTCACTCATCAAGTGAGTGCAATTGTGAAATCGATGGCTCCTAAGTTGGAAGATCCCGGTGCTTTCACAATTCCTTGTACAATTAGAAGTGTCGAGTTTGCTAAAGCTCTTTGTAATCTTGGGGCGAGTATCAATTTGATGCCCTATTCAGTTTTCAAGACCTTAGAAATTGGGCAACCAAGACCCACCTCAATGACATTGCAAATGGACGATCGGACCATGAAGAGACCTTTGGGAGTGATTGAGATGTCTTGGTTCATGTTGATAAATTCATTCTTCCAGCGGATTTTGTCATTCTAGATTGTAAAATTGATTATGAGGTGCCGATTATTCTTGGAAGACCTTTACTTGCTACAAGAAAGGCTCTTTGTGATGTTGAAGCCGGAGAACTCACTTTCCGGGTGGGAGATGAAAAAGTGGTATTACATGTGTGCAAGTCCATGCGGCAACCAAATAGCAACGAGGTGTGTTCTTTTGTGGACTTAGTGACCGATGTTATCGTTAATGATACAAGTTCCACAATCAATGTTGGTGATATGTTGGAGGTCGTCTTGCTCAACTTTGATGATGACGAGATGGATGGCTTCATGGAATGTGTGAAATCTTTGTAAGGAATGGGGTCGTACAATTATGCACCCTAAAAACTATCTTTGGATCTTGAAAATAGGAAAACTCCTCCTACAAAGCCTTCCATTGAAGATCCTCCTACCTTGTAGTTAAAGCCATTGCCTCCACATCTTTGGTATGAATTTCTTGGCCCTTTTTCTACTTTATTGGTTATTCTTTCCTCTTGTTTGACTAGTGTGCAGGTAGATTCTACATTGGCGGTGCTACAAAGGAGGAGGAAGGCTATTGGGTGGACATTGGCGGATATTCGGGGGATAAGCCACGCATTTTTCATGCATAAGATCAACTTGAAGGAAGGTGCCAAACCATATATTGAATATCAAAGGAGGCTAAATGAGGCTATGCAGGAAGTTTTCAAAAAGGAGATTATCAAGTGGTAGGATGTCGGGGTTGTCTACCCCATTTCCGATAGCTCATGGACTTCGTCGGTTCAATATGTCCCAAAGAAGAGGAGCATGACGATGGTCACCAATGACAAGAACGAGTTGATTCCTACAAGAACGGTGACCGATTGGAGAGTGTGTATGGACTATCGCAAGTTCAACAAAGTCACAAGGAAGGATCATTTTCCACTTCCTTTCCTAGACCAAATGCTTGATAGGTTGGCCGACCGTGATTTCTATTTCTTTCTTGATGGGTATTCGGGCTACAACCAAATCTTTATTGCTCCGGAGGATCAAGAGAAAACAACCTTTACATGTCCCTATGGTACTTTCGCCTTCAAGCGGATGCCATTTGGTTTGTGCAATGCACCAGTGACCTTTCAAAGGTGTATGATGGCTATCTTCACGTATATGGTGGAGGACTACCTTGAAGTTTCAAGGATGACTTCTAGGTAGTTGGAGATTCTTTGATGATTGTTTTGCAAATTTAGATAAAGTATTGGCAAGATGTTAAGAAATGAATTTGGTGCTCAATTGGGAGAAGTGTCATTTCATGGTCGAGGAAGGCATTGTTCTTGGCCACAAAATCTCAAAGAATGGAATTGAAGTTGACAAGGAAAAGATTGAGGTGATTTCTAAACTTCCACCTCCGACTTCAGTAAAAGGTGTGCGGAGCTTCTTAGGCCATGCGGGGTTTTACCGGCGTTTTATCAAAGATTTCTCTAAGGTGGTGAACCCGTTGTGAAAGTTTCTTGAGAAAGATGCTCATTTTAACTTCAATGATGATTATATGAGAGCCTTTGAATTGTTAAAGTTCAAGTTGACAACCACTCCCATCATCACCGCTCTAAATTGGAGTGTCCCCTTTGAACTCATGTGTGATGCTAGTGACGTAGCAGTTGGGGCTGTTTTGGGGCAACGCATCAACAAGATTTTTCATCCGGTATACTATTCTAGTAAGACCATGAATGGTGCCCAAGTCAACTATACCGTTACGGAGAAAGAGCTCCTTGCCATTGTGTTTGCAATTGAGAAGTTCCACCCGTACTTGATGGGTGTGAAAGTTATTGTCCACACGGACCATGCAACACTTATTTATCTTATGAGAAAGAAATATTCCAAAGCTCGATTGATGAGATGGGTGCTTTTATTGCAAGAGTTTGATATTGACATCCAAGATAGAAAAGAGAGTGAAAATCAAGTGGCGGACCACTTGTCTCGTTTGGAGGAGGAGGGGAGGCCGCATGATGGCCTTGAAAACAATTATCTATTCCCCGATGAGAAACTATTGACCATTTTGATGAAGGTGTTCGCGAATCTAGAAAATTTCCTTGTGTGTGGTATCATCCCGGATGAGTTCTCTTCAAACCAAAGGAAGAAGCTCAAACGGGATTGTCAAGATTATTATTAGGATGAATCATACCTTTTTTGGATTTATTCGGATGGGGTGATTAGAAGATGCTTACTACAAGAAGAGCAGTATCAAATTCTTGGGGTTTGTCATTCTTCGCCATATGGTGGTCACCATGGTAGAGCAACAATGGCGGCCAAAGTGCTAATTTGCAGTTTCTATTGGCCCACTCTTTACAAGGATGCAAGTGATTTGGTGAGAAGATGTGATGAATGTCAAAGAGCGGTGGAATCTCAAAGAAAAATGAAATGCCCCTCACCACCATTTTGGAGATTGATATTTTCGATGTGTGGGGTATTGACTGCATGGGTCCGTTTGTGAGTTCTTGTGGAAACACCTACATCTTGGTCGCGGTTTATTATGTGTCTAAATGGGTTGAGGCTGTTGCTCTACCTAACAATGAGACGAGAAGTGTGGTGGAGTTCTTGAAGAAAAATATTTTCACAAGGTTTGGTACTCTGCAGGCTATTATAAGCGATGGGGGGTCACATTTTTGCAACAAGGCTTTCGACACTTTACTTAGCAAGTATGGTGTTACTCATAAAGTTACGACTCCCTATCATCCAAAAGCTAGCGGTCAAGTGGAAGTCTCCAACCGGGAGATAAAGAGTATTTTGCCCAAAACAGTGAATGCCAACCGGATGGATTAGTCCAAGAAGCTTGATGATGCATTATGGTCTTATCGGACGGCTTACAAAACACCTATCGGAATGTCGCCATACCGTTTGATGTTCGGCAAAGCTTGCCATCTTCTGGTGGAATTTGAGCACAAATACATGTGGGCTCTAAAGAAGTGGAATCTTGATTGGGATGTAGCCGCTAACTTGAGGGTTGGACATTTGAATGAATTGGATGAGTTCCGGTATCATGCTTATGCAGGTTAGTCCTTGTACAAAGAAAAGATGAATCAAGCTACTCTCAACATGTACTTGGGTTTCGAAGATGTCAAGCCGAAGGAATACTTAGAGAAGTATGCAATGGTAGATGAAGCCTGGCCTTGGTTAGCAGATATTCTAGCAGCTTCTGGGCCACCGCCGCCATGGATCACAGCAGGGGTTCCTATTCACAGGAGCACTCTGAGCTTTGACGTAAAGGGGTGGCAAACCTTTGTCTACAGTAGACTGGACCCGAGCCAGAATGAGACCTATATTTCGATCCCTCGGGCAGTTCTAGTTGCTTCGACCATGGCCGGGTACCCTATCAATATGGATGTCGTGATATCGGCCAACATCTCAGTCATTGCTCAGCAAGATGACTCGTCATACCCGTATCCTGACACTATTATAGAGTATCTCATGGATGCGAGGGTAGAGCTGAGGGAATTTGATACAAAGGAGAGGCCGAAGAAGCCTTTCTCCTGGTACTCACTTATGGATGCAAGCAACCCAAAGAGAAAAGGTTAACCGTCTACCACCGCATACCAGTCTGATGAGCCAGCTGTGGTAGTTGCAGAGGGAGTTGATGTCCCATCTACTTCGGCCGAGCCTTCCTCTAGTGCCGTATTTATGCATCCACCATTATCCACAGCCCCTTTTGCAGCTCCTGCCACAGTCTCCACTTCGGCTTTAAAGTCGGTGTCCATGCCTACTGCTCCACTTTCTGCGCTGCGAGTCTCCCAGACATTGGTGAGCCTCAACAACTGGATGCAGATAGCCACTTTAAAGTTGTCTGACCTATCCAGTACAGTTGCAGCACAGTCTTCAGTTCAGGCACCTCAGATTCCCCCAACAGTTGAGGAGACATTGAAGAAGCTCCTAGAAAACCAGAACACCATCATGGCTACCTTGGTACAGCACGGGTCAGTGATCAAAGAGCTGGGCAAAGAAGTAAAGAAGATGAGGAAGTCCCTGGCTAGTAAGAAGTCAGTGGACAAGCTCCGGAGGTAGGTGACCAAGCTTGTTGCAGTCGGAGATATCCTTTTTGACATGTTGATTGACCCACAACCTTCAGACCCAGTTCCTGCAGCACCATCAGAACCGGTGGCACCAGCTAGCCAGTTTGAGGAGCCAAACTCTGCTGCCGACACTGCCGAGGAAGTGCATCAAATATTTACCAACCCAGTCACTCCCAGAGTTGAGGATGATGAGATCCAATTGGATGAGACTGAAGCCGGTGATATTGCTGTGGAGACAGAGACGTCCAAGGAGCCATAGAGAGTTTTCTTCACTCTTTCCCCTCTTTACTGTTATTTTGTTAAGCATTGGGGATAATGATTATTTTTATATTCAGGGGGTGGAGTTTATTTTGATGATATTTGGTACATTCTGAGGCAATTGGCTTGTAATAACTTGATATTATTTTCTTTCTCTTTCTTATTCTGTATATATTCTATCCTTTTTCTCTAATTATGTATAATTAGTAGTTTTTGCTTAATTAGCTTCTTTATTTTTGGTTCCATTATTAGTTCGTAGTTTGACTTAGTAGCTTCTTTGTTTGTTTTAATAGCTTCTTTTTATGTTTTAGTAAACAATAAGCCTTTGGTACTCTTAATTCCACGATTCTTTCCAAATGTAGTTGTTGTGTGAACCAGATGACTCGTCCCAACGATGGATGGCATGACAACCTTCTTAAGGGATTGAGTCCATTTTTGGTGTGTAGGTAATAATAGTAGTAGTAATGAATAAAAAGACCTAATTAAGTCATGCTCGAAGATTCAAACATGCTTCAGTTGGTACCAACATACTTAACTATGTGCTTATAGTTAGAAACAAGGTTTTTGAAAGAAATAGCTCTAGTTAGTGACTTTGTGACTCTTGTGTTGACTTTGGCAACCATCGAGTGGTTTAATTGAACCATAGTGATTTTCAATCTTGAATGTGGTCGTTGGGGGCCCTCGACTCTATCCTTTTTAACAATCCAGTTATGTGAGGGGTGAGATACTTTGTTGCTAGTCTAAGTACCCATGCGAAAGGTCTAGAACTTGCCCGAATATGTTTCAAGGCGAAATCCTAAGTTTTGCTTGGCTTGAGAAGTGATTGTAGGCTTTCCTTGGACCATCTGAATTTTCTATTGCCTACCAATATTGTTATCCCTAGTCAACCCATTTGAGCCTCGAGCCTTTCTCATTTGATAACCATGTTACAAGCATGTACACGTTTTGTCGTAACCCTCTCTTGGCACTCGAGCTTTCCTTAACACTCTTGTGAAACAAATGGCTAAAAATATAAGTTTGGGAGAGAGACGAGAAAATTGAAAAATGTATTAGGGCACAAAAGGAGAAAAGAATTGATGAGAAGGAAAGGCAAGAAAAGAAAAGAACAAAAAAGAAAAATGCAAAAAAGTGAATAAGTGAAAAAGTTGAAGGGATTCAAAGAGAGGTAATGATCCCAAACATGGAGAAATGAAATAGGGAGAAAATGAATGTAATGATAAAGAAATAGTGATGTTAAGTCTCTTTAGATCCCCAAGGAAAAGAAAGTGCCTCAAAGAATTGACAAAGTGTGAGCCGAGAATAAAAAATGGAGTGCTTAAGGAAAGGTGTAACCACTCAACCATATTGTATCCAACCCTAATCCAAAAGCCTTCATTACATCCCGAAAGAAGTCCTATTTGATCTCGAGCCGAGTGAGCTTGCATTAGTGGTGATCTACATGAGGGGCAAGCCTATGGTACTTGAAGCCATACTTGCGACATTCTCTTGAGAGAGATGAGTGAACCTTGCATAAATCTTTGGATTGAGTGCTAAAATTCTTAAGTGAGCCAGGTAAACAGAGAGTAGAGGAGGAAGAGTTTGGTATCCACAATGACATACATGATAGAGAAAGAGTCCTTGATGAGTAAAGTCAACTTCGGATGCTCAAATGTCACTTTAGAACTATATGTGCATAAATGTTTAACTTGTCGCCTTGTTGATAATACATAAGTAATGTGGGTAATTGTTGGTCCTAACTGATGTGTGGATGGCTCACCTTTGACTCGCTGAAATGACCCTTCACTTTTGGAAGTGGGAATTAAAATGTTTGCTTGAGGACAAACAAAGACTTAAGTTTGGGGGAGTTGATAAGTGGGGATTTTGACTACTTATTAGCGCCTTTTTAACTTCTGCTTTAGTCTAAAAGCATTGAATTGTGTATCCGAAACAAATAAAATTGTGCAAAATTGCAGGAATGCTGGAAGTTGGGCTCTCAAAATGAAATCATACTAAAAAAGGAGCAGTCTAAGCACAAGGCAATAAAGGGCACAAAGCACAAAATGTGCGGTCCATAGAAGAAATTGCGAACCGCAGACAATTGTGCAAATTACGGATCGCACATGAATTGTGCGGCCGCAAAAGCTGGGCTAGGAGTCAAGATTAGAGAGTATGCAAATTATCAAGTCCAGAACCTTAGTGAATTGCGGACCACACAACATATGTGTGGCCGCACCCCTAACATTGCGGACCGTAGAAGATTGTCTTGCGGCTGCAGTTCTAAATTTGTGGACTGCAAAAAAGTTGCTCTGCGACCGCAATTCAGAATTGTGCGGCCGCAGAACCTTCCGAGGGGTATTTTTGTCCGAGATGTTTAGCCTTGTATAAATAGACGAGTTTCACAAAATTAGGTCAAGTTTGAACCTCTACAATTATTGTAACTGTTTTTCTTTGCCATTTTTGGAAGTTTACTCTGCTTTGATGTATTTTACAATAGATTTATCCATTTTAATCTTTCATTATGAGTTTAATTAGTCTTTCTCTTCTATTTTCTTGAGACCCAAGTATGAGTAGCAAGATTTTTAGTAGGGTTGTGACCTAACCCTAGTATGTAAACCTTATGGGTATCTAATTTAGTGCTTGTTTATGATTGAGTGTTTATTATTTAGCTTAGTTCATGCTTTAATTTGTGGAATTAATGGTTGCAAACATTTGTTCATGCCTATTTGACTTAGTCTCTACTTGAGAAAGAGAGACCTAGTATAGGATAACTTGGCTAACAAGGAATTGGGTCAATCGAGAGATTGATTTACCCAATTAAAGCGTTCAACCTAGAGATAGTAATAACCCGACTTGAGCTTTTATCAATTGTTTTGTGTGATACCCATTTAGTCTTGAGAAAGCCAAATTGGGCAAAACCATTCTCCGACCGAGAGGTATTTAGGGGATAATTTAGAGTTGATAGCTATAATACATCCCAATCAACATAACAAGCATTAAAGTCTGTATCCCATTGGGCAAACACCTAGGTAATGGTCGCAGCCCAAGGCTTTTTATCAATTTGAAAAAACCTTAAAAATAATTATCTCTAGTCTTCTTTCTTTATTTTGCAATCAATAGAGTAAAACTAGAAATAGAAAATCAATCTTTTTGTGAAAGTGCAATTTAGATAATTTAATCGCACACATTGAAATATATACCCCTAACTCCCATCTTAGCTCCCTATGGATTCGACACCGACTCTTAGTTGGGTTTTATTATTGCAAACAACCATTACATATCTCTATTGAGGTGTGCATTTGGATGCGATCAACTTCCACCCGATCAAACAGAAAAGGAGGTCACAGTCCAAAGTCAAGCACGCATTCATCAAAGACGAGGTATAATCTCTTAAAAATAGGTTCCATTCGGGAGTTCAAGTACCCGGATTGGTTAGCTAACGTAGTCGGCGTACCTAAAAAAGGAAACAAGCTTAGAATGTGTGTAGATTATAACGACTTGAATAAGGCATGCCCAAAGGATGCGATGGCCGGGCACGAGACGCTGAGCTTTCTAGACACTTATTCCGGGTATAACCAAATACGGATATACCGGGAGACCAAGAAAAACAATTCTTTCATAACTAGGTTTGGCACTTACTATTATAACATGATGCCATTTGGATTAAAAAATACCGGTGCCGTGTATCAACGCCTAGTTAAACGAATGTTCGAGGAATAGGTAGGGAAATCAATGGAGGTTTATATTGATGATATGTTAGTTAAGTCCATGCGAGTAGAGGACCATCTAAAATATTTGTAGAAAACCTTTGACATACTAAAGGAATACAACATGAAGCTGAATCCGGGAAAGTACGCCTTCGACAACGTCAAGGTGGTACAAAGGCTGACCGGGCGGATAGCCGTATTGGACCGATTTATTTCTAGACCATCAGATAAAAGCCACCAATTTTTCTCGTTACTAAAGAAAAAGATCGACTTCTCTTGGACCCTGGAATGCCAAAAGGCTTTGGAAGAACTCAAAAAATACTTATCAAGTCCTCTTTTGCTGCACACCTCGAAGGCGAACGAGCAATTGTATCTATACTTGGCAGTCTACAATGTATCGGTAAGTGGTGTCCTGGTCCGGGAAGAAGAAGGTGTGGAATTTCCTATCTATTATATTAGTAGAACCCTAGGTAATGCCTAAATGAGGTATCCACATCTAGAGAAATTAACGTTTGCCTTGTTAATCACATCTAGGAAACTAAAACCATACTTTCAATGTCACCCTATATGTGTCGTGACCTCATATCCGCTAAGGAATATTATGCATAAACCTGAGCTCTTAGGTCGGCTAGAAAAATAGGCCGTAGAGGTTAGCGGGTACGATATTGAATACAAACCCCGAGCAACTATAAAGTCTCAGATTTTGGCAGACTTCGTGGCTGATTTCACACCGGCCTTGATCCCCGAGGTTGATTAAGAATTATTACTTGCCTTGGGGACTAGCTCGGGGGTCTGGACCCTATTCACAGACGGTGCTTCCAACGCGAAAGAGTCTGGGTTAGGAATCGTACTAAAATAACTCACGGGTAATATAATAAGGCAATCTATTAGAACTGTGAAATTGACTAACAATGAAGCCGAGTATGAGGCTATGATTGCAGGTCTAGAACTAGCTAAAAGCCTAGGGGCTGAGGTGATCGAAGCCAAGTGCAACTCTCTCCTTGTTGTTAACCAAGTTAACAGAACATTCGTAGTCAAAGAAGACCGGATGCAGAGATACTTGGATAAATTACAAGTGGTGTTACATCAGTTCAGAGAATGGACGTTACAGCATGTGCCCCGAGATCAGAATACTAAGGCCGATGTTTTGGCTAATTTAGGATCGTTAGTCGACTCTGATGAATTTAACTCCGGAACGGTGGTGCAATTGATGAGCTCAATGATAGAGGAAGATCACGTCGAAGTAAACTCAATGAGTTTGACCTGAGATTGGAGAAACAAATACATAGACTACCTTCATAAGGGGAAACTGCTATCGAACCCTAAATAATCAAGGGGGCTTCGAATTAAAGCTGTCAGGTTCAGCTTAGTTGGGGGCCAACTGTATCGAAGGTCATTTTTTGGACCTTTAGTAAGATTCTTGGGGCCTAGGGAGACCGATTTAGTGATGAGGGAAGTCCACGAGGGCACTTGCAGAAACCATTTGGGAAAGGAATTGGTTGTTCGAAAATTGATCAGGGCCGGATATTACTGGAACAAAATGGAAACGGATGCGAAGGAATTTGTTAAAAAATGCAACGAATGTTAAAAGCATGCCTCAATGATCTACCAATCAGGGGAGTTTCTTCACCCGGTCCTTTCTCCTTGACTATTCATGAAGTGGGAAATGGACATCATAGGTCCTTTATAATGGGCACCAAGTAAGGCCCAATACATCCTTGCTTATGACCAACTACTTCTCCAAGTGGGTTGAAGCACAAGCGTTCGAGAAATTTAGAGAAAAGAAGGTCATTGACTTTATTTAGGATCATATAATATGCCGGTTTGGGATACCGACCGAGATCGAGTTTGACAACATGAGGTAATTCATCAGCAGCAAGGTCAATAAGTTCTTCGAAGATCACAAAATCAAGAAGATTTTATCAACCCCTTACCACCCGAGTGAAAACGGTCTAGCAGAGTCAACAAACAAAACCATATTGCAGAACTTGAAGAAAATGCCGACCGACTCCAAATGAAAGTGGAAAGAAATTTTGTTGAGGTCCTATGGGGCTATCAAACAACTTCGAGGTCGAGTACGGGTGAAACACCATTCTCTATAATCTACAACGCAGAAGCTTAGATTCCGGTAGAAGTTGGAGAACCGAGCTTAAGGTTTCGATATGCTACGGCGATATCGAACGACGAGGCCATGGCCACAAGCCTAAATTTAGCAGACGAAAGACGAGAAGCCACCCAGTCTAGTTAGTAGCTAAAAAGCAACGAATTGGAAGATACTGCAACCGAAGGGCAAACCTTTGACACTTCCAAGTCGGGGACTTAGTATTGAGGAAGGTCACAATACATAACAAGTGAGTTTTATGGTAAGGTTTTTAACGAGACAACAATAAGCGTGCTACTCTAGTTTTAAAGACCGGTCTAAGATTAGGGACTGAGGATTGCCCGTATCAGACCAATAGTACTCGAGCCCTCAGAATTCAGCCATGAGTCAAGAATCAAAGATCTAAGCTCGGAAGTTTAGAAGGCAATTCCATTCAACATTGAAAGCCAAGGCTTAAATGATATGATTTATTGTAAAGGCCAAATGGTCAAACGAACCGTGCCCATATAGCTCGTTCTTGCCATGGAGGATAGCTTTGTATCTTCGATTACTTACACTATATATAAAGTCATAAAATGAGAAATTCGCCTTCTATGTTTCATCGGTTTGACGTTCGCATGAGCAGTGTTATCGTTACTTAGAATGAGCACTGGGTTCAAAATCTCCTAGGTCCAGGGGCCACCATTTAATCGGGGGCATGTAACCCCGAAGGCAGTAAGAGTCCATGGGACCATTCCCAACCACCTAAAGACCCTTAAACCTACCGGTCACCGAGGGCACCAAGCCTACGATGCAGGGCCCAAACACGAAAGGACACATCCAACTTAAGATACGAAGTCTTTAGAGCTTCGACCCCAACGTATAAACAACTCGGAGACGTCTGAGTTCTTGCATAAAAATCAAGGTACTTACATATTTTAAATACATATAATATTACTTCCGACCCGATCAAGCCAATCGGTCTCAAATAACGGCCATGAAAAGAGCCACCTTCGGCAAAGTTTAGTTGTGTCCGGATAAATCATTTAAATATTTTTGACAAAGACCTAATTTTATTTTTTATCAGGTCCTCCGAAGTCAAAAAAACTCGGAGTCACTACTTAACCAAGGCTTTATCCGGCTCTTTGGAAGTTGAACAATTTAACAGTGTCAAATTCTATGCTAAGGCATCAATGGCATATTAAGTCCGTGACACAAGTTATATATCCTAAGTCTTAAACATAAGAAAATGCAGAAAAATTAAAGGACATAATATGTAGCCAAAAGGAAATTTCATATATATTTGCCAAAAGGTATTTACATAGGAACTATAAAACGACCCCAAAGTACAGAGTGTACAACTACAAAAAAAGAAAAAAGGATAAAAATAATCTGGTACCTCGCTTTGGCCTCGGCTTCGAGCCTCTTCGAGAGTCTCTCTACGAGACAACCACTTCACGTATTCAACCTTCATTATTATACAGGCTTCGGCTACCTCTACATTATCATTGTACTGGGCCAGCATGTCTTGGGCTTCCGAGACATCGTTCGAAGCCACCTCCAATTTGGACTTCAGCACAATATATTCTTGGCCGAGAGCGTCCCGTTCTACAACGATCGAGGCAAATTGTGCCCGGAGCTCCTCATTCAGCCGAGACCATTTGTCGGCCTTTTCCCTCATCACTCGGAGGTACACTTTGGTTGATGTCGGGTCCTCTTTGGTGGCATCCCGATCTGAGGCTAGGAGATCCATTTTGCCTCTCAACTCATCAACTGAAGCTTTGACCTCTTCCATTTCAGACCTAAGCTGGTCGACCAGGGTTATCTTCTCCTGGACCTGCAAGGTTGCGGCGTTAACATTTGCGTTTAAACTCTCGTTATCGATTTCGAGCACTCTTACCTTTTCATCCAGGAGGGCATGATCCTGTTTCACCTTCGAAGGCTCCTTTTGAGCTTTTTCTAGCTCATCTTGGAGGATGGAACGGTCAACTATGTGCTTAATGACTTCATCCTTTTGCTCACCAAGAGATTTGTACATCTCCTTTTGCTGGACCTGCTCCTTGAGCTCGAACTCAAGGTGACTCACCTCTATCCTGGACTGGTGAAAGCTTTCATGGTAAAGCACCGAAGCCTGAGACTAAAGAAAGAGAAATTGTTAAAATACTGTTAAGGCAAAGAAACTTTTTTAAGTTAGAAAGAGAGGAAGGTATACCCTATTCAGCGCCTACTAAGCCTCATTGAAGAGACTCGACTCGTCGACCTCGTTCATCTTCGCTTGGTCCTCTTCGATTACTAAGGAACATGACTGTCTTCTTTCGGTTAGGGTCTACACTCGGGGCGGGAAATTGCTTCTCGAGCTCTGAGCTCGAACTCAGCTCACCTGGCCCCAATTGTACAACCCTTTTCGGGATCTCTCGGTGGCCAAAGCCAGAGTAATCCTCTAGCATGCCGACAACCACACCCTCAAAGAATGACTTGAGGGCTTCATCCATGGCCCGAGACATGTCAATTAGTTTTTCTTCAACAGCTTGAGCCTCATTTAAAGTGGCCACCAGCCGGGGCGGCGATTCTTGAATATGGATGACGACGTCATACTCAAGAATAATTTTTCTTGGTACCGGAGAGGCTTCTTGAGAAGCAGTGGCCACATGTTCCTCATCGGGCTCCCGAGCTGAGGAGGATTTAGCCTTACGATCGCCCCCTCCGAGGCTACCAGCTCTTGTACAACATCTATCGGTTTGTGAATGATGAATTCCATGTTATCATCATCCTCGGGAAAGTCCTTGAGCCAATGAAGAGCTTCGAAATCTGGGACCCGGGCACTGGAAGCTTTCTTAGTGCTCTTTCTGACCCTGACCACGATCCTCTTCTTCTTCTTAGCCACCGGGAATGAAATCTGTAAGAGGAGGTCCCGGTGCCTTTACCGAAAGAGTCCCCTCGGCGCCGGTGGTCGAGGAAGAAGTTGTGGGGGCAGTAATCTAGGGTACCAATTTCGAAGTCTTAGCCATCTCAATATGGGAATATGAAGTTTTGAAGATTTGGTATGAAGAGTTGAAGGCTTGGTATAAAGTTTAGAAGATTTGGTATGAAGGTTTGAAGATAATATATAAAGGTATGAAGATGTGAAGAACAGGTTATGAAAATTTGAAGGATTGACGAACAGATGAAAAACTAGAGGGTAACTCAAGAAGGTTCAAAATCAGAAAGTAATAAGTGAAAAAAGGAATTCAGAGCTTTTATAGGGAAGGAATAATGAATGTGTGACGTTTTACATTCGGTAACTGCCGAGGATGATCAACTGGTGGCCGACGCGTGTCCAAAATCAGAGAGACGTGACTAATGGGACGCTTCAGCTTGTCAACTAACTTATGGTGTATGAAGGAAGGAACCAGGGTCAATCAGTCACTTCTTATCGTTCCTATAAATCTACTCTCCGAGAAGTGAGGGGACTATCTATGTACGGGTAAAATCGGGAATAGTGTTATCACTGATTTCTCGATGAAGAAACGAGGAACAATGTAATTCGTCGGTGGCTCGGGTAAGACCGAGGATGTCCACAGATCGGAACCAGAAGCGGACATGTGATACATTGGAAATCGAACCCGGAGAGATCCCAGCTCGAGCAATACGAAGAACCAATGGTAAAAGGAAGAAACAGTTAAAGAAAATAAACGAGAAGCCGAAATATCTGCCATTAGTCGGGTATCACGGCACGAATCACGCCCGATACTAACTGCGGATCATGTTTTCTTGGGAAGAAAGGAAAGAAAAGATTTTTACCTTACTTAGACTTGTATTAGGGTTAAAACTCCTCTACTATATAAAGAGTGGAACCTTTTTATTTTTTGGGCCATTATTGGCATGCATATCAAAGCAATAAAATTTACTTTTGTCTTTTAGCAATTGTTCAAGTGTTCTTCAAGTCGTTCATCCATTCAGTTACAACCGAACTCCGTTACGAGGGCTCGATTGAAACCGATCTTTAGCACTCAAGTCCAACTCTAGGCTTAATTACTTCGTCACATTTGGTTTGATCGTTTTGATTTTCTTTAATTCAATTACTTGTTATTCTTTGACCGTTCGTGTTAAATTAAACCGTGTATCTTTTAAACTGCGTACAAATTTAATTGTTACTCATTTTAAGGGTAAACAAAGTTTAAGTTGAGAGTATCAAAAAGTTCTTATATGATCATATTACAATAAGTTAGTAATATGGTTGATAACTAAAAAAGCGAATAAATAATATGTGGGAATTAATCAAATTTTACTAAACATGTAAATACCTATTTGTTAGTAGATAGATAAATTATACTAATACGACCTTGATTTCACCACGTGATCAGCTATAGGGCAAAGGTCGAAACTAATTAAGGCATTAAATTTATGGATTAGGCATCCCTAAGGAGCAAGTCATGGGGGCTATAAACGTGTCTGCATGAATACAATCTCATAGGCATAACAACAAATATGTCAAATATTTACTTGAGTCAAAGACTCCAAGAATTTTAGAGACGAATTCAGGATTGAAATTAATCGGTTCAATTTTGCACAGAATTAAGTATATCGTTAAAATTATAGATTCAAATCGAATATTTATTAAAATTTTATTAAAATTTTATGTACATATTTTATATTTATATTCCGTATCGAAATTTATGTATGCAAATAAGCTTGTAGCGAAAGGCTATCTCCGCACCTACCAATAACAGGTCAACTGTTGCACTCTATGTATTATTTATTTATTTATAAGCTTTGTGCTCCTCACAACCACAAATACTTATTAGTCCTATTAGTTTTTCGTAGAAAAACAAGAGATACGGAATGACCATCCAGTTCTTTTTGCTTTCGCTCTTTGTTTCTATGTTTTTTATTTAAGTTTTTCATATATATGATATTTTTCATTCGCTTTAGAGCCCCGATTTCTTCTTCAGTATTTTAAACACGCAGAGGGAGATTTATATTATATATTCTCTAAATCATCTAAATATATGTTAAAATCATATATGATTATGCTTTCTTTTATTGTGAGATATACTTCCAAATAATAAAAATCGAAAATAACAGACATATTTTCTGTTATGGAGTCTATCCTGTTCTTACTTCATGAAACATCGACATGTTCCAATATTTTGGTCCATTCATTCTCTCTCACTCGCATTCGTCCTCGATGTGATCATCTTCAATCAAAAAAAGCAATTTGATTTTAAGAATTATAAGTAAATTGAAGATATATTTTAATTAATCAATAATATTAAATAATAAAACTTAATTTAAAAGTATTTATTGCTTATTATTGAGTTGATATAATTAAAATTAAATTGAGTTTGATAATTTTTTCTCATTTAACACTTTTTTTCTCTAGTTGTTCTTTCTATGTTTATCACTCAAACAATCACGAAATGAAATGAGTACGCATAAAACACTTTCTCTCTATAGAGGCAAATAATAAACTAATAAAGTGAATGACTGTTACAAATCTGAGGACTAGTTCTACAATCAAAAATGAACTAGCGGATGTATATATTCATACTTGGTTAAATAAATTTTTTATTGTTTGACCAAAAAAAGTGAATGACTATAAAGTCAGACATATGAAAGTATTCAAATTAATTTGATTTAATTGGAGAATTATGGATTTGAATTTCGGCATATTATTTGAATTGCATGAAGAAACACAATATTGTTTTAATACTTAGTCAAACAAGAAAAATAATACAACAAAGGTACTTTTAGTCCGTTTGAATGTATTACCTTTTATTCAAATGAAGGTGCATATATGTTTGAAGTTATACTTAAAAATAGTTTTTTCCAGACACATCCACTTTTCGAAAATTAAATCTAAACACAAAATGTACATCTAAAACTCTAGTCTTCACTTTAGGAGTTCCGATTTATCAAATCTTTCGGACTATTANGTACTTTTAGTCCGTTTGAATGTATTACCTTTTATTCAAATGAAGGTGCATATATGTTTGAAGTTATACTTAAAAATAGTTTTTTCCAGACACATCCACTTTTCGAAAATTAAATCTAAACACAAAATGTACATCTAAAACT
>AWOL01S0017798.1:0-10248 GCA_000715115.1 Nicotiana otophora
TAATCAGTTGAATGATCGGCTATTTCTGTTAACTCTTCTTTTCTTTTTCAGCTGATTTACACGCTCTCTTTTTTAAGGGGTACTCTTTCGATTCTGTCTATATTTTAAAAAGTTATGCAAATTTAGCCATTTAAAATTTACTTTTTGGAACAACGTTAGACTCTAATGTTTGCTCGCATAACTTTAAATCTGCTCACAAAATATTAGGTTGTGTTATAACGTTTGCAAGAACTTACAAAATTTTAGATCTTGTTCTAATGTTTCTCATAAGATCTTTAATTTGCTTAAACAAAATTTAAATTGTGATCGAAAAGGTTCATCAATTGCAAGAGAAATAAAAAAGAATCATTTACTAAACAACATATACAAAGGGACAATGGCGAAAATTTCACTTTTTTCTTATTGTATACGGGTAAAACCGAGCCCACTGAGCACCCCGGTTTCCCGATGAGGCAAATGGAGCAGGAACATGACCGTAAGGAATCGGAATCAAAGCGAGGAGCCCCTCGTATCGGGGCTCGAGCAAAACACCAGCCCTCGGGGGCATCGAGACCACGTCCTCCGGGTCCGGTTCGAGCCTCGATACTTCGGACAACATTACCAAACAACCGCACACGACTAACAAAGGGTAGTGATGTCTGTGCCCAACCGGATATCACAACGTGAATCTCGGCCCGTATCGGCAGAAAATGAGTGATTAGCGAAATGGAAGATTTTTACCTTTATTAGGATTGTACTTAGGATAAAATTGCCCTACTATATAAAGGGTGAAGCTTATTATTCATAAAACACATTGTAACATGCATACCAACGCAATTTACTTCTATTCTCTCTGTCTCTAAAAGTTATTCAAAGTTTTTATTTTTGTTCATACGTTCTTCATAAGTGCAAGCTCGACACCGAAGGCAGATTCCTCGTTGAGCCATTAACCGAGCTCGGGATCACTCTTATCATTGGTTTGGCCATTTATTACGTCTTTCATTTGCTTAATCTAACGTCATTAATTACTTGTATTGAATTAATCTACATATCCTTAAAACCGCGTTTAAATTCAATTATTATCCATTTTTAAGGGTAAACAGTTGGCGCCCACCGTGGGGCCAGAGATAATAGTGGTAATTTGATACAAATTTCCATAACGCACTCTGTTTTACGCTTGTTCTTTGAGATTTTAATTTCAGGTCAAATTAAAAATGTCAAACTCTCAATCTGCTCACTTGAACGTTGATGCTGAGTCTGGCCACCATGGCGAGAACAACAATGTAATGCCCAGCAACGACGTGCCCACTGTTGACCCCAACGGAGTTTCGGTCGCGGACCCAATCGATGCCAACTCATATGTGGCCATCGACGCAAACTTACCTACCGACCCCGAAACCAGTGTTCGCATGGGAGCCCGACCGATAGCCCGGGGTACGCACGACGGCGAAGGCGACATGATCAATTTACGGGTGATCTTTAAAATGTTACAAGTTCAACAGGCGGTGATAGCCCAATTGCAGACCCAAATCCGCGCCCCCAGTAGAGTTGAGCCAGAACCATCCCGGGAAAACACCCGCAGAAATGAACTAACCACAGAAAGGCGGGGTGAAGTTGAACCCGGTACCAACCCTAAAATAATAAAGATGCTTGAGGAACTGACAAAGCTGGTGGAATCGGGGGAAAAGAATATCGAAGCCAATGACAAAAAAGTGGAGACCTATAACTCCACGGTTGATCAAATCCCAGGAGCACCCCCGATATTGAAAGGCTTGGATTCCAAGAAATTTGTCCAAAAGCCTTTCCCTTCGAGCGCAGCTCCGAAACCAATCCCGAAGAAGTTCCGTATGCCCGAAATTCCAAAGTATAATGGGACTACGAATCCAAATGAACACGTGACCTCCTACACGTGTGCCATCAAGGGAAATGACTTATAAGATGATGAAATCCAGCTGGTTCTACTAAAAAGGTTTGGAGAAACCTTGTCTAAAGGAGCAATGATATGGTATCACAACCTGCCCCTTAATTTCATTGATTCGTTTGATATGCTTGTGGATGCCTTCGTAAAAGCTCATGCCGGGGCCATCAAGGTCGAGACCAGAAAATCAGACCTATTTAAAGTGAAACAAAGATATAACAATATGCTCAGGGAATTCGTATCAAGGTTTCAAATGGAAAGAATTGACCTGCCTCCGATTGCAGACGATTGGGCCATTCAAGCATTTACTCAAGGACTCAACCCCCAAAGCTCTTTGGCTTCACAGCAGCTGAAACAAAAGTTTATAGAGTACCCGATGGTAACTTGGGTTGACATCCATAACAGGTACCAATAAAAAATCATAGTCGAGGATGATTAGCTCAGGGCCTCCTCTGGGTCCGTGTATCCCATCCGAACTAATGACATGTCTAAAAGAGTCGTCGATCATGAACTGAGACCAAACAGAGACCGATATAAACCGTATAGCGAAGATCGAAGGGACAGCGGATCCGAACATAACCCTATGAGGAATGAAAAGAGAAGCGATCGAGGTCATAATAGTAGGGGACTCATGAGGAAAAAAACGGTTTTGACAGGCCACTCGGGGCCAGTGAGGCACCGAGGTTATCAGAATACAACTTCATCGTCGATATTGCCGATATCGTATTTGTGATCGGATGTATCAAAGATACCAAGTGGCCTCGGCTGTTGCAGTCCGATCCTGCCCAAAGAGACCCCAACCTGATGTGTAAGTATCATGGAACTCACGACCACAGAATCGAAGACTGACGACAACTAAGAGAAGAAGTGGCCCGGTTATTCAATAACGGGCACCTCCTGGAATTTATGAGTGATCGAACCAAAAATCACTTCAGGAATAGGGACTCTAACAAACAGACTGAGCAAGAGGAACCTCAACACATCATTAGCATGATCATTGGTGGAGTCGACGTCCCCTAGGGGCCAATGCTGAAGTGCACTAAAGTGTCCATTATGAGGGAAAAGCGAACCCGAGATTACATGCCGGAGGGGACCATCTCTTTCGATGATGAGGACGCTGAAGGCATCGTGCAACCACATAACAATGCACTAGTAATATATGTACCCATAAATAAGTCTCGAGTTAAGCGTGTGTTGATTGATCCAGGTAGCTCGGCCAATGTCATCAGATCGAGGGTCGTAGAGCAGCTAGGTCTACAAGACCAAATAGTGCTTGCAGTCCGGGTCTTAAACAGATTCAACATAGTATGTGAAACTACTAAAAGGGAGATAATCCTGCCAGTGAACTCCGCCAGAACCATTCAGGAAACGAAGTTCTACGTGATTGAAGGGGATATGAGATATAATGCTCTATTTGGAATACCATGGTTTCACAACATGAGGGCAATACCCTCGACACTACACTAGGCATTGAAGTTCCCCACGTCGGGAGGGATCAAGACAATTTACGGAGAGCAGCCGGCTGCAAAAGAAATGTTCGCTATTGATGAGGTGATCCTGATGTCTGCAATCTCGACATAAAAGAACCCGGAGTCAGTTAGGAAGGAAGAAACTAAATAGAAATCACTGACACCGGCCCCGGCCGAACTGGAGAAGCAAGAGGTAGGTTAGGATGATGATTATAGAGTTCTTATGTTGTTCACCACCCTTGATAATTCCGATGCCACCAAATCGACATTGAGGATCTAGAGAAAGTCATATTTATTGAACACTTGCCCGATCGGAAGGTATACCTAGGCACGGGGTTAACTGCCGAGCTCAGGAAAAAACTCATTAAATTCCTTATAGCTAACGTGGATCGTTTTGCTTGGTCCCATCTAGATAATACAGGGATCCCGCCAGAAGTAACCACTCATAAGCTAAGCTTGGATCCGAAGTTCCATCCGGTTAAACAGAAAATGAGGCCTCAGTCCGAAGTCAAGAATGCATTCATAAAAAACGAGGTATCTAAACTCCTTTGAATAGGTTCCATCCGGGAAGTTAAGTGTTATACCCTATATTTTCGTACATAAAAGTGCATCGTGAGCAAACTAATGTAAGACCAAAAATGAGATCATCTTTGAAAATATATAAAGTAAGTTAACCATGTTACCTTGTAGGTTACAAATATTGAAGATCGTGAACAACAAGTACAAAGAGGGTTGGAAGGTTCAGAAGCTAAAGGAATTGAAGAAAATAATGTTTCGTCGAAAGTCGACAAGTTGGGAATGTTATAACATGTACTTGTGGGGGGAGACCAGGGTATTTAACATAATAAGGAGGTTATGTTATGAGTTATGTTAGTCGTATGATAGTCGTGTATTATGTTTTGAAGTTAAGCGAGTGGTGGAACAAAATTCGATGAAAGTCATCACAAGTTACGTTTATAAGTTTTACTGAAAATTTGGGTCAAATATAACTGCGATTATTTCCCAATATACTTAGAGTTATAGGGTGTTTCACCTATAAAATTAAATATCTATGAGTTTATTTTCTAACTCATTAAACCGTTTGTCAATACGATATCGGAGTAAAGAGATATGGGCAGTTTTGCGAGACTGCGCAGACTATCACCTACTTGCTTAAACGAGAATCCAAAAATGGGCCAGTTCGGGTCGTCCAAAAATGGGCCAGTTCGGGTCGTTCAAAGAGGAAGTTTTAAAGGCCTACCCCTTCATATATTAGACTAATAATAGGGCAAAATAACCAGACTTAATTTCTGCAAAAATCCTCCCAAAAATTTCCCACAAACCCAATTGATTTTCTCTCTCTTTCAAGTTCTAATTGGAGGTAAAGCCTAGAGTTTAAATAACCAAGATAGGAGCCGAGTTATCCAAAAAATAAGGTAGGTTTACTACTCTCTTTCATCAATTATTTTCTACTGTAGATGCATAGTAAGTTATTCTATATTTATAAGAACTCATGGGACGGTGATCGAAAGCCGTAAGTTCAAATTATTCACTTGTAGCGGACTGTTTTGTGAACTGTTTGGTATTGCTGTTGGGCTGTGTGATTTACTATTGTTTTGTGGAGTTTTGGAGGAGGAAGGGTATGGAGAAACACCACATAAATTCAGGATGCTGGGCTGGTCGTTCGTCATAAGATTTTCGGGTTGTTGACACTACTACGGTGGTCATTTTGTGTATGAAGAGATTGGGGTGTGTTGGGCTGTTTTGTAGTATTTTGTGGTGTAGATAAGATTGAAAAATAATGTATATATGTTGCTATTGTTTTTTTTGGTATTGTTGGTGTTATCTTGAATTTGGAGGAAGTAAGGATTATAGGGGAGATGCTGTCCGTTTTAATACAAAATAAGCTTATCGTTAGTTGTGCGATAGTTGTACCTTTCGTAACTTAATGATAGTATTATTATCGTTATTGTATATTAAGGTGAGAAGAGGCGAGTTCAACTTGGTGATTGGAAAGATTGTGATAAGGTATGTTAAGGCTAAGCCCTTCCTTCATTTTGGCATGATCTCGTAGCTACATGTGTTGATAATGAGACATAAAGTGAAGTTCGTATTCATGCATTTATTCACATTATTCTAGTCTCATAAGTTACAGTATTATTCCTTATCGAGACTCTATATTCAATTTAGTATTGTCTTCTTCCAGTCAAGAGAGCAGAGGGTCTATATATATACAGTATCAGTATTTCCACCACCATCGAACTATAACGGTAGGCATGCCCCTATTGGGCAACCTCTGATCAGATAGTAAGTTATATATACTGAGCCTACTGTGGCCGAGCGCTTATGAACGAGCCTAAGATGGCCGAGATACAGAGCCTAGTATGGCTGAGCGCCTATGAGTGAGCCTGTTATGGTCGGGCAGTTACACGTACCGAGCCTTATAGGGCCAGACATTTATTTACTTACTATATTGAAGGAGTTGAGTCAGTATCAGCAGGTAAGTATATTTCTAGATCATCTTTAACTCCCAGTTACTTTCAGTTATTATATTATCAGTTCAGTTTCAACTTTTAGTTATGTTATTACCTTATATACTCGGTACATTATTTTGTACTGACGTCTCTTTTCTGGGGACACTGCATTTCATGCGTGCAGGTTTAGATAGACATACGGGTAGACCTCCTCAGTAGGTGTTTCCAGAGTTCAGCTTGATCAGTAAGCTCCACGTCCTTCGGAGTTATCGGGTCTAGGTTTTCGTGTACATCTTATATATGTATGTATATATGTTATGGGTAGGTCGGGGACCTATTCCGATCACAATACATCCATCGGTAGAGGCTTGTAGACATATCCTGTAAGCTAGTGCAGTATGTTGGGCTTGTAGGCCTGGTATGTATATTTTGTTGGTTTGTCAGGTGTAGTAGTTATGACGGCCTTGTTGGCCCAACTTTATATTGATGTTTAGTCAGCTTCAGTTTCCATTTAATTTTATATTTTGCTTCGCAAAGTGTCTTCCAATGTGGTCCCATGGCCAGATTATGATATTATATGTTCAGAGTCCCTTAGTCGCAAGTTGGTACGCTAGGTTAGGTAAGGCACCGGGTGCCGGTCTCGCCCCCCAGGTTTGGGGCATAACATTAAGTATCCGGATTGGTTGGCTAACGTAGTGGTGGTGCCTAAAAAGTGAAATAAATTAAGGATGTGTGTAGATTACAAAGATGTGAATATGGCGTGCCCCAAGGATTCTTTTCCTTTGCCTAACATCGATCGCATAATCGTTGCAACAACCGGTCATGAGATACTCAGCTTTCTCGACGCCTATTCCGGGTACAACCAAATCCGGATGGACCCGAGTGATCAAGATAAAACTTCTTTTATAGCTAAAATTGGCACCTAGTGTTATAACATAATGTCGTTCGGACTAAAAGATGCCGGTGCCACTTATCAACGCCTAGTAAACCGTATGTTTGAAGAACAAATAGAAAAATCAATGGAAGTTTACATTGACGACATATTTGTTAAGTCCCTGCGAGCAGAGGACCATTCGAAACATTTGCAGGAAACCTTCAACATACTGAAGAAATATAATATGAAGCTGAAACCGGAGAAATGCGCATTCGGGGTCGGATCGGGGAAGTTCCTTGGATTCATGGTGTCCAACCGAGGGATCGAGATCAATCCCGACAAAATCAAAGCTATAGAAGATATCACCGTGGTGGACAATGTCAAGGCCGTTTAGAGGCTAACCGGGTGCATAATTATCCTGGGTCAGTTTATATCGAGGTCCTCCGACAAGAGCCATCGGTTCTTCTCATTATTGAAGAAGAACAATAACTTTTCATGGACCCCGGAGTGCCAAAAAGCTTTGGAATAACTCAAACGGTACCTTTCGAGTCCACCCTTGCTCCATACTCCGAAGGTAGACGAGTAGTTATACTTATACTTAGCGGTATCCGTGATAATGGTAAGTGGAGTCTTAGTCTGAGAAGAGGAAGGTACGCAATTTCCTAACTATTATATTAGTAGAACTATAGGCGAGGCCGAAACAAGGTACCCTCACCTAGAAAAATTGGCGCTCGCTTTGCTAAGCGCCTCCAAAAAGTTAAAGCCATATTTTCAATGCCACCCCATATGCGTCGTAACTTCTTACCCACTAAGGAACATAATGCACAAGCCCAAGCTCTCGGGCCGATTGGCCAAATGGGACGTAAAAAGTAGCAGGTATGATATCAAATATCGACCTCGAACCGCCTTTAAATCTCAAATTTTGGCAGACTTTGTGGCCGACTTCATGCAGGCCTTAAAACCCGAAGTCGAAAAGGAAATGTTGTTAACCTCGGGGACTTCCTCAAGAATCTGGACCCTCTTTACGGATGGTGCCTCGAACGCAAAGGCATTCGGACTCGACATCGTGTTGAAGCCGCCTACGGGTAGTTAGGCAATGTATTAAAACTGTGAAATTAACTAACAATGAGGTCGAGTACGAGGCCATGATTGCAGGTCTCCTAGGGGTCAAAGTGGTCGAAGCTAAGTGTGACTACTTCCTTATGGTAAATCAAGTCAACGGTACATTCGAAGTAAAATAGGAACGAATGTGAAGGTACTTGGACAAATTACCGGTAATGATGTATCTATTCAAGGAAAAGACCTTACAACACGTACCCCGGGGTTAAAATAGCGAAGATGATGCTCTGGCTAACTTGGGGTCATCGGTTAATGATGATGAATTAAGCTCGGGAATGGTCGTACAACTCATGAAATCAGTAGTAGAATAAGGCCATGCCGAGATAAACTCAACGAGTTTAACTTGGGACTAGAGAAACAAGTATATAGACTAATTGAAGACTGGAAAGTTGCCCTCAGATCCTAAAGAATCGAGAGCTCTGCGCATGAAGGCAGTCAGGTTTAACTTGTCCGAAGGTACTCTGTTCAGAAGAACGTTTGATGGCCCACTCGTCATATGCTCATGGCCAGGGGACACCGAATATGTTTTAAGGGAAGTTCACGAAGGCACCTGCGGAAACTATTCGGGGGCAGAATCTTTGGTTCGTAAGATAGTCAGTGCCGGCTATTACTGGATCGACATAGAGAAAGATGCGAAGGACTTTGTACAGAGATGCGACAGCTATCAGAGGCATGCACCAATGATCCATTAACCCAAAGAGCTACTACATTCGGTCGTGTCACCTTGGTCGTTCATGAAATGGGGAATGGACATTGTCGCTCCCCTACCGTGGGCATCCGGTAAGGCTCAATTTATATTATTTATGACTGATTATTTTTTTAAGTGGGTCGAAGCTCAAGCATTTGAGAAGGTCCGGGAAAAAGAAGTCATCGACTTCATTTGGGACCACATAATATGCCGGTTCGATATATCGATCGAGATAGTGTGTGATAACGGGAAGCAGTTCATCGGCAGCAAGGTAAGTAAATTTTTCGAGGACCATAAGATCAAAAAGATCTTGCCAACACCCTATCACCCTAATGGGAACGGACATGTGGAGTCTATGAATAAGACCATACTCCAAAACCATAAGAAAAGGTTGACCGATCCCAAAGGAAAATGGAAGGAAATTCTGTCCGAAGTTTTGTGGGCATACCATACGACCTCACAATCTAGTACCGGGGCCACTCCGTTTTCGTTTGTCTACGGTGCCGAAGCACTAATACTGGTCGAGTTAGAAGAACCGAGCCTCAGGTTCTGATATGCGACCGAAGAATCAAATGGCGAGGCCATGAGCACGAGCCTGGAACTATTGGATGAGAGGCGCGAGGTCGCCCTAGTCCGGTTGGCCGCCCAGAAATATCGGATAGAAAGATATTACAACCGAAGAGCCAACCTCCAACACTTCAATATCGGGAACTTGGTGTTAAGAAAAGTAACATTGCACTCCCGGAACCCGAACGAAGGGAAGGTGGGACCGAGTTGGGAAGGACCATAACGAGTCATCAGGATTATCGGTAAAGGTTCATTTAAACTGGAAGCAGGAAACGGTGCATAGCTACCGAACAACTAGAACGTGACGCACTTAAAATGGTACTACTGCTAAGGTCCGATCTCATTCACCTTTTGTACGAAATCGTACTAACACTTGCAGGCAATAACCAAAGGAGAATGTAGTTGTTAGGTCTGAAAGAACGTGTTGCAATCTTTTTTCCTTGAACTAGTTTTGTCCCAAATGGGTTTTCTGGCAAGAATTTTTGTCACAACCCAAACTGGAGGGCCATGACTGGCACCCGGGCCATACCCATCAAGCACCAAAGTACATTTTATCTAACCTTTCTTATTATCTATAAGGGACGACGAGATCATCATAAATGGTAGGCATGAATCATGAACAACCAACAATGATAGATAATGGCATGAACATACATAACATGGGCCGGCAAGGCTGTCATGAAGCTTTATATAAGGTACGAGCTGACAAGCTGCCATGAGAGACTATACAAAAAACATCAGCCGACAAGGCAATCCAAACTATACATGAGTCGACACCTGTCTATGAGCCTCTAAAGGAACATAAGTGCTGCAACATTGCCGGAACAGGGCCCCGACATACCCATAATATCTATAACAAAACTGCATACCAAGACCATGGCAAGTCCGGAGAAGGGATTTCGCCAATAACTGCTGAACTGGGTAGCCTACTATGGTGGGGGAGTTGCGTCTACCTGTCTATCAAGACTTGCAGCACGACATGCAGCATCCACAAATAAAAGGGACGTCAGTACGAATAAAATACCGAGCATGTAAGGCAGGAAAGCATAAATAAGAATGGTAATGTAAGCAGGGATAAAGAATATATAACAAATAACATCTGAGTGCCTCTGAGGGCAACTGACATGAAATGCATTATACATACATACATATATATATATATATATATATATATATATATA
>AWOL01S0017798.1:30017-54134 GCA_000715115.1 Nicotiana otophora
TAATGCATACTGGACTCATTGGAAGCAAATTCTGAACCTATCGGAGTGACATAAAGTTGGTAACCTCCGTACATGTTATTAAGATTAAGTCTTCGTCATGGATCTTATAAGAATCAGAAAATACCAACAACATTGATAACATAAGTTTAAGAGAAGTAACATCAACATCAATCGTTCCATAAGAAGGGAAATAATGTAAGTACTGCTAGCTTCTAAGAGTGGAATATCTTTGGAAGCTCGTTCATTACATTATGTACAATCAGAGTCGTGCAAAAGAAGGAAAGGGATATCCTCACATACCTTGTATATACTGCCCAACCTCAAGCTATGCAAATGTCACGGCTCCTTAGTCTACAATAAGAGAAATGATACTATCGTTATCGTTTAAGTGTCGTAACTATTATATATCGACCGCAACCTATTTTACGATGAAAAGGACAATACCTCCCCTATTTATATGACCTTCCACAAGTTAAAACAATCACCAAACAGTCAAAACAAAATCAATAATAATCATGTTAATCCTCCCAAAACAGTCCACTAACCAACAACATTACTAACAATCCTTTCGATAGATGTCTTACAAGTTCTAGCTTCAACGACTAAGCCACAACTTGGATAATATTAAATACATGTATAGTAGGAGGTTACTTACCTTTAAATAGATAGAACAACTCTAATTTGACCTTACTTCACCATGAAATATCCTTCCAATGCTGCCACAAGTACAAGGAAGCGAAACTAGCAATCAATTCGGGTTTTTCAGCACTAGAATCACTTTGGAAGACTTGAAATCACCTAGGGTTGATATAAAAAACTTGAGAGAGTATTTTAAAGAACTTAAACCACTTAAAACAACCTCCCCCATGACCTGAAACCACACAAAAATCTGTAACAACAAGAGGAACAAGAAACTTACTAGCGCCACCGGATTTCCGACACTTGATTTGTGTTGTTTTCCCTTTGTTTGGGTCTTGGATCATGAGAGAACCTTGAGAGAGAGTTTTTAGGTGTATATGGTCTGAATAGAGTGAAACATAATGAGTTAAAACGGTCTTAAGGTGTCTCATATATATCAATATATATCAACCGTCTATGTGGGTCCCATAGAGGGCTGTTTGCGTAGTCTCGCGAAAATGCTAATATCTCTCTACTCTAATGTTGTATCGATTAACAGTTTAATGCGTTGGAAACTAGACTAATAGATATTCAATTTTGTGGGTATATCACCCCGTAATTCATAGTAAATTAGGATAATAGTTTAGTAACATTTGACCTAAAGTTTAAGTAAAATTATGAATGGAAGTTGACAACTTTTCTCGACTTTTGTTTAATAAATCGTTTGACTTCAATATACGGATATTATATAATTCAAATACCTTAAAACACGACCTCCTGAGAATATTAAGCACCTCTAGTTTTACCTGAAAATATGGGTTACAATATCTTTTATTCGTTTAACTTCTAATACTTGTTAACCACTTTTATACACCCCTGTATCATCTAAGACCAATAGGATTAACTTCTTATTATATCAAAGACAATCTCTTCTCAGATTTACATCGACTAACATACAACGTGATCTAAAGTGCGCGAATATAGGTTGTAATATTTTTAATGAGGCAACAGTAAATCGTGCTAACTTAGAATTGAAGACCGATTTTAAATCGGAGTCAATGGTCGCATCAACAGTATCCGAGCCCTCTCGAGATCGTCCTCGAATACTGGGGGCCATCATCCTCGGGTCAAGCTTTTTAGCAAGGAAGGAAGGATACTTTGTGCTTGAACAGTCTAGGCTCGATGGTTAGAATTTATTATAAGGGTTAAACGGTCAAGTGAACCGTACCCACGTAGGCTACCTTAGCCATAATACGAAGTTTAACACGCTTAAAATCTTGTACGTTACACACAGAAATGAAAGAAAGTTTCTACCATGCTAATACACATTTTTGCTTCTTAAAGGTATCGAGCCTAAGGGCTATTTCTACCTGGGGACTATCGAGCCCAAGGGACACCCCTATCCGAGCCCATAGGGCTACCCCCACTCGGGGACTGTCGTCTGAAATAAGTTTGTGCATCTCGGGTTATCGAAACTTGAAGCCACAAAACCTATTAGGCAGTGCCTAAAACTAAAATGCTATGGCCACCCTAAAAATGGTTCGGAGACATCCGAAGGCCGTAATTAAAACATAAGTCATAGTCTAAAAACATTTAAGCAAGCATCTAGGGGAAATTTTCGGCCACTCCGAGTTTTCACAAGTTTCGAGCAAAAATTGCATCGAGGACAGGTTTTGTTCGACCTTCAAAAAATGACTTATTACTACGTTTGATTATGTGCTAAGGCATTAGAAATATTTTCAATTGTAAAAAGATGCTAAGATAATAGACTTGAAAATTGCCAAAAGGGAAAATTCACGTACTTAGTAGTGGCCTTCAGGCGGGCCTCAACTGCTTCAACATCGGCCTTGTATTGGGCCATCATCTCATCAGCATCAACCGAGGTTATCTCTATCCTGGACCTTGTTATTTCGAGCTCCTTACCAAGGGTATCCCGTTTAGCGATGGCCGAGCCCAGTTGTGTTTGGAGATTCTCATTTTGCTGAGCCCGTGTATCAGCCTTCTCCTTTGCCACCCAAAGTTGAACTTCCACCGAAGACAGCTTGGCCTGGGCGGTGTCTTCTTCGAGGCCAGTAGGTCCATCTTGCTTTTCCACCTATCGGCCATTACTTGGATCTCGTCCATCTCTTTGCAGAATTGGTCGATCTGGTCGATCTTCTGCTGGACCTGCAAAGTATTGTTGTTAGCCTCTGCGACTAGACCCTCATTTCTAACTTCAAAAGCCTTTAACTTTTCCACCAAGTCCGTGTGCTCCTGCCTTAAGGCCGATACTTCTTTCGAAGCTACATTCAGCTCGGCCTGGAGGTTTTTGGCGACCCCCTCTTGTTGCTCGCTAAAAAGCTTGTACATATCCCTTTTTGGGGAAAGCTCATTAATCTCGAGCTCAAGTTGCTTGAACTCAACCCGGTACCGAAGGAAACTCTTGTGGTGAAGTACGGAGGCCAGAAAAAGGGCGAAAAACGTAAAATAACATCAAACACAGATAATAATAGATTGATGGAAAGAAACGATGCCTTACTCAGTTCACCGCCTACTGCGCCTCATTGAGAAGGAATGGCACGTTTATCTCATTCATTTTTGCCTGATCCTCCTCGGTCACCAGGCATCGGAAGTAGTTAGCTACCCTTACAAGAGCAGACAAAACCCTAGCATCCTTCGGGACGGTCAGTATAATCGATCTCTTACGACCGGGGTCCACACTCGGAGTAGGGAACTGATTGATCAATTTTGGGCTCGAGCTTAGCCCACCAACTTCTGAGGATGTGTCTTTCTTCGGAACTTCCAGGTCGCCCAACCTGGAGAAGTCTTCCAAAGCGAACGAGTCCACACCATCGAAAAAGGAGTGAAGGGGATCCCACGCACCATGGACCCCCTCATTGGATTTTTCCTTTCTTGCTTGGGCATCCTCGAGCATGGACTTAGTGTATGAGGGCATCCACGAGATCTCAATTACACCGGGCGCTTCTTTTGGAGCGGAGCCAGAATCCTGGAGAGTTTCACCCCGAGTATTCACGTCAGTCTTTTGAGTTGGAGGTGGGTCGATCTCATGAGTCTCCCCCTCGAATGCATCTGAGTCCCCGGGATAGGTTGTCCCGTGGGTAACAAAAATAGATTCATCCTCCGGCTCGTCCCTAAGCCGGAGAAGAGAGTCGGAATCCGGCACCCGGGAACCGGAGCCCCTCCTGGGCTTGCAGAGCACCCTTTTCTTTGGTTTCTTCACCTCTGAGCCCGGGGAGCCTGAGATATTTCTCTTCCTTTTCTTCTTTCCCTTCGTGGAAGCAGCGGAGGGATCAACGGACGGAGGAACATCCTCGTCCCCTTCCAAAGGCCTAAGTTCGTCGGTCTTAGAAAAATAAGCAATAACACAATGGAAGAGGAGTTAGTGTAATAAAAGGTAGGTACGTGGTATTGGCTTTCTAGAAAAAGGCCTTACCATGATAACGGGCCTCCCATAGGTCCTTCGAGAGACCGCGCCATGTGCTCTCAAAGTACAACATTTGTATACAGATGCCCTCACTCCATTCCTTTAGCCGGGGAACCGCATTTGGAACCCGGGTAATAGCTGCACAACCACAAGCATGAATGAGAAGAAAGCAATTGAAGAAAAAGAATTTTGATGTTCAAAGAGAGGTTGAACTTACGAGACGCATTCCACTTCTCAGGGAATGACATGTATTCAGGGGGGCAAATCCTCAGTTTTCACTCAGATGAAGCATCCCTACCAGCCCCAGTCTCGGTCTTCGTCGATACTCAAAAAAGAAGCCTTGCTGGCCCCACGAATAAGCTTGATTAGTCCCCCTCGGAACATTCGGGGACTGTATAACCAAAGCAGGTGGTCGATCGTAAACTGACGAGACTAGGTCTTGTTCATGAAGTAGCGGAGGAGGATCACAATCCTCCATAACGACGGATGGATTTGCCCGAGGCACACCTCGTACCTCTTACAAAAGTCCAGAACGATCGGGTCCACCGGGTCGAGTGTGAATGGGTAAGTGTAAACACTTAAGTACCCCTCCACGTGGGTAGTAATGGTGTCCCCAGGCCCGGGGACTACTACATCTTTGCCCTCCAATTACAGTCCTTTTGAACTATGGGAAGAACCTATTTAGTTACGGAGCATATGCACCTCGAGACTCCTTCGCCCCAGTCCTATTTGTGCTAGGGCTTCTCGACTTTAAAGTCATCTGCGGTTGAGCATCCCTCGGGGATGAACACTTTCAAGGGAGGCTGGGGGCGGGTTTTATAGCAACCAAATCCGGGGAAGCTATTTCGAGGGCGACTACTTCAAGGGATACCGCTTCAGTACCAGCGACCGGTTGAGAAAATGAAGAAGCAACTTGTTGAGGAATGAATTTCGATATTTTGGCCATTGTTATTTGGAGGAAGGTTTGAAATTTTAAAGAAAGAATGCAAAGTTTTGGAAAAATGGGTTTTGAAGATGAATAAGAGAGTATGAGGATTTAAAGAAACTCTGGGCAAAAAACTGGAAATTACTATAGAAAGTGAAGAACAAGGATGAAGATATGAAGGTTTGAAGAAGGTTTGATGATGGCTGGAACGCTCGAATGTAGTAATTTAGTTTAAATGTAAAAAACAAAGAACAAAGGGAGGAAGCGTTTATAGGGAAACAGCTGACGCTTTGCATTCGGAGGCAACATGTCAATGAGTGACACGTGTCCGAAGTCAGAACGACGCGACTGATGGGGTATTTTGGCTCCCTCGTGGTAACGTACAAAGGAAAGAACCGGAATCATTTGTTGTTTCCCATCGTTCTGGCAAGCCTACTCTCTGAGAAATGAGGGGACTATCTGTATACGGATAAAACTGATCCCACTGAGCACCCCGGTTTCCCGGTGAGGCAAACAGAGCAGGATTGTGACCGTAAGGAATCATACTCAGAGCGAGGAGCCCCTAGTATCGGGGCTTGAGCAAAACACCTACCCTCGAGGGCATCGGAACCACGTCCTCCAGGTTCGGTTCGAGCCTTAAAACTTTGGAGAACATTATCAAATAACCACAACTAGACTAACAAAGGGTCGTGATATCCTTGCCCAACCAGATATCACAGTATGAATCTCGACCTGTATCGGCAGAAAATAAGTGATTAACGAAACATAAAAGTCTTACCTTTCTTAGGATTTTACTTAGGGTAAAACTCCATACTATATAAAGGGGGAAGCTTATTATTCATAAAACACATTGTAACACGTATACCAAGGCAATTTACTTATATTCTCTCTGTTTCTAAAAGTTATTCAAAGTTCTTATTTTTGTTCATAAGTTCTTCATAAGTGCAAGCTCAACACTGAAGGTAGGTTCCTCGTTGAGCCATTAACCGAGCTTGGGATCACTCTTATCATTGGTTTGGCCATTTATTATGTCTTTCATTTTCTTAATATGATGCCATTAATAACTTATATCGAATTAATCCACATATCCTTAAAACCGTGTATAAATTTAATTGTTATCCATTTTTAAGGGTAAACATGTATACGGGTAAAACCGAGCCCACTGAGCACCCTAGTTTCCCAGTGAGGCAAATGGAGCAGGAACATGACCGTAAGGAATCGAAGTCAGAGCGAGGATCCTCTCGTATCGGGGCTTAAGCAAAATACCTACCCTCGGGGGGCATTGGAACCACGTCCTCCTGGTTCGATTCGAGCCTCAAGACTTCGGAGAACATTACCAAACAACCACACACGACTAACAAAGGGCCGTGATGTCCGTCCCCAACCAGATATCACCGCATGAAGCTCGGCCCGTATCGGCAGAAAATCAGTGGTTAGTGAAATGAAAGATTTTTACCCTTCTTAGGATTGTACTTAGGGTAAAATACCCCTATTGTATAAAGGGGTAAGCTTATTATTCATAAGACACCTTGTAACACGCATAACAAAGCAATTTACTTCTATTCTCTCTCTCTCTAAAAATTATTCAAAGTTCTTATTTTTGTTCATAAGTGCAAGCTCGAAACCGAAGACAGGTTCCTCGTCAAGCCATTAACTGAACTCGGGATCACCCTTATCATTGGTTTGGCCATTTATTACGTCTTTTATTTACTTAACCTAACGTCATTTATCACTTGTATTGAATTAACCCACATATCCTTAAAACCACGTATAAATTCAACTGTTATCTATAAGGGTAAACATGTATACGGGTCAAATCTAGCCCGTTGAGCACCCCTGTTTCCTGGTAAGGCAAACAGAGCAGGAACGTGACCGTAAGGAATCGGAGTTAGAGCAAGGAGCCCCTCGTATCGGGACTCGAGCAAAATACATGCCCTCGGGGGCATCGAGACCACGTCCTCCGAGTTCGGTTCGAGCCTCAAGACTTCAGAGAACATTACCAAACAACTGCACAGGACTAACAAAGGGTCGTATGTCCGTGTCCCACCAGATATCACGGCGTGAATCTCGGCCCGTATCGGCAGAAAATCAGTGAGTAGCAAAACAGAAAATTTTTACCTTTCTTAGGATTTTACTTAGGGTAAAACTCCCCTACTATATAAGGGGGGAGCTTATTATTCATAAAACACATTGTAACACGCATAACAGGGCAATTTACTTCTATTCTCTCTCTCTTTAAAAATTATTCAAAGTTCTTATTTTTGTTCATAAGTTCTTCATAAGTGCAAGCTCGAAACCGAAGACAGGTTCCTCGTCAAGCCATTAACCGAACTCGGGATCACCTTTTATCATTGGTTTGGCCATTTATTACGTCTTTTATTTACTTAATCTAATGTCATTTATCACTTATATTGAATTAACCCACATATTCTTAAACCACATATAAATTCAATTGTTATCTATTTTAAGGGTAAACATGTATACGGGTCAAATCGATCCCATTGAGCACCCCTGTTTCCCGGTGAGGCAAACAGAGCAGGAACGTGACTGTAAGGTATCATAGTTAGAGCAAGGATCCCCTCGTATCGGGGCTCGAGCAAAACACCTGCCCTTGGGGACATCGAGACCACGTTCTTCGGGTTCGGTTCGAGCCTCAAGACTTCATAGAACATTACCAAACAACCGCACGCGACTAACAAAGGGCCGTACGTCCGTGCCCAACCGGATATCACGGCGTGAATCTCGGCTCGTATCGGCAGAAAATCAGTGATTAACGAAAGATAAGATTTTTACCTTTCTTAGGATTGTACTTAGGATAAAACTCTCCTACTATATATGGAGGGAAGCTTATTATTCATAAAACACATTGTAACACGCATACCAAGGCAATTTACTTCTATTCTCTCTATCCCTAAAAGTTATTCAAAGTTCTTATTTTATTTCATAAGTTCTTCATAAGTGCAAGCTCGAAACCAAAGGCGGGTTCCTCGTCAAGCCATTAATCGAGCTCGGGATCACCCTTATCATTGGTTTGGCCATTTATCACGTCTTTTATTTACTTAATATAACGCCATTGATCACTTGTATTGAATTAATCCATATATCCTTAAAATCGCATATAAATTCAATTATTATCCGTTTTTAAGGGCTCTAAAGAATCCGAAGGCCCCGACGGTTCTGGTGACGAGTCGGGCTCCGGTGAAAATCAGGCGTAGATGCCTTAGGATTTTTTTGTTATTTTTGTATCTTGTATATATTTTTTGTTGGGCCTTTGTAAAGATATTCCGGAATATATAAAAAATTTCTCTTTTGGCAATTTTCAAGTTTATTATCTTAGCATCTTTTTATAATTGCAAATATTTCTAATGCCTTAGCACAGAATCAAAAGTAGTAATAAGTCATTTTTTGGAGGTCCGAACAAAACCTGCCTCGATGCAATTTTTGCTCGAAACTTGTGAAAACTCGGAGTGGCCGGACATTTCCCCAAGATGCTTGCTTAAATGTTTTTAGACTATGCCTTTGTCGAGGGTAAACTTTGAACAGGTTTGGAATTTTGTTGAAGGCCTTATATTTTGATTACGGGCTTTGGACGTCTCCGAACGGTTTTTAGGGTGGTCGTACCGTTTTAGGTTTAGGCATTTCCTAATAGGTTTTGTGCCTCCGGATTTCGATAACCCGAGCCGCCCGAACTTATTTCGGACGACAATCCCCGAGTAGGGGTTGACATTTGGGCTCGGATAGGATGGCCCTTGGGCTTGATAGTCCCCGGGTAGAAATAGCCCTTGGGATTGATACTTTCAAGAAGCAAAAATATATTTTAGCAAGGTAGAAACTTTCTTTCATTTCTGTGTGTAATGTACAAGATTGTAAGCGTGTACAACCTAGTATTATGGCTAAGGTGGCCTACGCGGGCACAGTTCACTTAACCATTTGGCCCTTACAATAAATTCTAACCGCCGAGTGATGGTATGCTATAATCGTGTGTCTGAGTAAAAGCCCAAGGTTTAAGTTGGGATCGTGTTCGGGGATCAACGGATGATAATGCACTTTAAGAACGAAACGAAGAATCGAGTAGGCATAACGCGCATTGTCCAGTAAAATGCACATAACTTTTCGCTCACAAATCTGTTTGGACTTCACAATATATAGTTGGAAAGCTATTTAAAAGAGCTACAACTTTCATGTTTTATATTTTTCCAGATTTCCAACTTACTACCCAGGTTCACGACCAAGTGCGCGAGCAGGTCTCCAGGTGCGCGACCGCGCATATCCTGTCCGGAAAAAGTCTTATTTCGCTAAGAAAAGGGTAGTTTCGTCCGGGATTTGTTTTGGGGGCGGATCAAATACGCCAAAACACCATTTTGACACACTTTTGGACAAATTTAGACCTAGGGAGGCCAAGGAGGCTAAGGAGGAGTTTGAAGAACACAAGCACAAGGATTTTATCATTCCTTCCTCACTCAAGATCTAGATTTGGATTGTATTCATGTGTTCCTCTATTTTTCTTTCATTTTTGAAGAACTTTTCCATGTCTATGGAGTAGAACCTTTTAGGTTTTGATGGTTTTGGTGTATTGATGGTTGTTTGTGGATTATAACTCTATTTTTATGTATTTGAATCATTTTTGGAAGATTTAATTATTGTATCTATGTTCACTTGTTCCTGTAATCGAAAGAGGCATAACTTGTGATATATTTGTACTATATTGTTGGTTGAGTTAATAGATTCTTCTAAGTAATCAAAGGAGGCTAGTTGAATCCTTGATTAAACCTAGTTAGGAGGATAATCGAAAAAGGTTCTTCTAAAGACCAATCCATTAAGAATTCATGCATATCTTCACTGACCTTAAATTGGTTCATATTGTGAGGTTGAGACTTAATCGAGAGAGGAATTTCTACTAAACATTTGTACTGATAATTAAGTGAATTCGATAGACTCACTTGAAAATTAGAAGTGAATTATATAAAGTTAGATCCCGAACAATTATCTTGCACCTATCCTATCAACCCATATTTTCTCCCATTGATAACTCCCTTTCTTACCTTTGTTGCGATTGTCATTAGTCAATAGCTATAAATTTTAGATTATTAATTATATAAACCTCAACTATTAATCCTCTTGAATAGCAATCTAGCTACAAACTATGATAATACTGTTTAAATCCGATCCTTATGGACACGATATTATACTATACTATCTTTGACTAGCGAGCACAATTTAAGTGTGTGTTTTACACTCGTCAAATTTTGGCGTCGTTACTGGGGATTGGCAATTAATAGTGTTAGAAATAGTTTTAGTGCTAATTCAGAAATTTATTTTTATTTTTACTTTTATTTTTGTTCTTCACGGGTTTCTCCTTCGTGTGCAGGCAATATGTTAAGTCTATGGTGTATGACACGATCTTCTTGTAGAGAAGTAATACCCTACAAACAGGAATTGGAAAAACACCTGCGGCAATTGAGGAAGGAGAAAGAGTTTACCGTAAGGTTCTTGGGGAAACGTTCAACCCAAGAACACATGGCTAATAATGATGACAATGAGGTAGAGGCAGCCCATAGAGCTGCTGAGGAAACTGTGGAAGACAATAGGGGTCGAAGATTCAATCTAAATCGACCCTTGATTGAAGACCAGTTCGAGAATGCGCTACCAAAGCCTGGTAGAGCATTGGGTGACTATGCTAGACCAATCTACAATCAAGGATTGTCAAGTGTTAGACCACCTCTAATTGTAGCCAATAATTTCAAGTTGAAGCAAGGTTTGCTTCAAACTATTCAAAGCAGCTGCGTTTTCAGATGGAAAATGAACGAAGATCCAATCACGCATTTGATGGACTTCGAGGAGATTATGAACATTTTTCAATATAATGGGGCGTCAGAAGATGCAGTGTATTTAAGGGCATTCCCCTTTTCACTTAAAGATGATGCAAAGCAGTGGCTTCGAAGCTTGCCAAATGGATCAATTAGAACATGGGAGGAAATGACCAGAAAATTTCTTGATAAATATTTCTCCTCAGCCAAGACGAGCAAGTTTAGAAGAGAAATCCATAACTTCTGCCAGAAAGAGAATGAAATTATTTTTGAAGCATGGGAGAGGTTTAAGGAGATAGTTAGAAGGTGTCAACATAGCGAAATTGAACTCTGGATGCAACTCCAGGATTTTTGGGATGGATTGACATCGGCCTCGCATAGAACTTTGAGCAATGCAGTTGGAGGCCCTTTTATGAAGAAGACTCTAGAGGAGATAGTTACAATTCATGATGAACTATCTGAAGATGCTAATCAGTGGCCCTCTGAGAGTATGAAAAGAAGAAAATCAACTCGTGTTCACCAAGTTGATGCCACTACATCTGCGCAAGTACAACTTGATGCTATGGCTAAAGAAATACGGAAGCTAACTGTAGCTTCGATGAAAAAAGTACACCACGCAGCTTGTGATATATATGAAAGAGGACACCCCACCCATGAGTGTCAAGCCTCAACTGAGGAAGTGAATGCTGTAGGAAACTATAATGCAATGGGTCAGAGGCACCCCGACTTTTCATGGAGTTCACCTGGGGGTACTGCAAATGTATGGCAACAAAACAACCCTAGATTCCAAGAACAAAGAGCTACAAGTTTTCAAAATCAGCAGAGGCAGCAATATCACTCTCCACAGTCGAATCAATCTAGCATGGAAGATCTTATGAAGACCTTCATTATCAAGACAGATGAGAGGCTTGATGCCCATGATGCAGCTATCAAAGAATTGAGTACATCTTTTCGAAAACTAGAAAAATAGGTTGGGCACTTCGCTACTCTAATGTCGAAGAGAGCCCCAGGAACACTTCCTACTGATATTGAGAGAAATCCAAAAGAAACAGTAATGGCTGTAACTTTGAGAAGTGGAAAAGTGTTGAAAGATCCCACCTCGATCCAAAATGAGGTGAACTTTGAAAAAGAAAGTGGGAAGCAATTGAAGGGTGATGTTGATAAAAAGAATAAAGGCCCGATGAAAACTGAGAAAAAGAAGGAAGAAAAATCAAGAAGGGCGGAACATGATGAGAGCAAGCATATATCTGCGCTGCCTTTTCCCCAAAAGCTGAGTCGAAAAAAGCTGGTCAAGCAGTTTGAGAGATTTCTAGATGTGCTGAAACAGGTTCATGTAAACCTACCATTCACAAAAGTGCTCTCACAAATGTCGGCTTATGCCAAGTTCTTGAAGGAGATTCTAACAAAGAAGAGGAAAATAGAAGAGACCTCAGTGGTCAAGCTCACAAAGCATTGTAGTGTAATATTGCAAAACAAACTCCCACAAAAGTGTGGAGATCCAGGGAGCTTTACCATACCTTGCTCTTTAGGCACTACTAATTTTGATAAGTCTCTATGTGATTCTGGTGCCTAACTTAATTTAGTGCCTCTATTTATTTACAGGAAACTGGAGAAGGAGATTGGAGAGATAAGGTCTGAACTAATATCTTTTGTTCGGGTAGATAAGTTTGTATTTCATGTGGATTTCATAGTGGTTAATGTGAAAGAGAACAAAAAGGCCCCCCTCATCCTAGGAAGACCATTCCTAGCAATGGGTAGAGAAATATTAGATATACATGAGAGAAAATTCATGCTTAAGGTGGGCGAGGAGACTGTGATTTTTGAGATGGATATAGAAACGGGGGTAAAAGGGAGAAGCTAGCTGCTAGTGTTGTGTGGAAAGTGAAGGGCGAGAAAGAGAAAACTATGACGAGCAAAAAAGATAAGTGTGGTGTGTATCCAAGGAAGGCCAAGAAGAAGCTGTCTGCATGGATGTGTGCATTAGTTGGGGAGCGAGGGATGGATCCCAACTTCTGTTCAAACCCCGACTAGATGTTCAGGGAAGTTGTCCTTACCTCTTTCTTTTTATTTGTATGTCATAGGGACATGACACAATCTAAAGTGTGGGGTAGGGATATATATATGTATAGAATGTATAAATGTTTATGTATGTTTTTGTAATTTATTTGATTGAAAATTTTAAAATTTTTGATTTTTCTCGACGATGGGTGTCATTCGGCAGGTTTCTTGAGGGATTAAGTCGAAGAATATATATATATATATATATTATCTTCTTTAGGTAGTATAATAATTCCTCATTGGTTTTTCTTTGTGCCGCAGTTCTTTTTCAAGGGTTTTATTTGAACCGAGTGTAGTTAGTCTTATTTTCTTTTTAGGAGTAGGAATTCTTGTGCTGCGATTTGAAATGAAAGCAATATCTCTTAATTGTATTATGCTTTAAGAATAGTAAGTACTTTCGTTATGACGCTTAGGCTCAGTTTTTGACTCTTGTATAAGCACATTAAATTGTATGATCTTAACTTTGCTTAACTGCTTTGACTAGAGTGTCTTGATGAGTCCGATCCTGAGTGAGTATGTGCCATGTATGGGTGAGATATTTTGTTATTCTGTGCATTACATTTGATGTCTAGAACTTTTCCCTTGTGTTTGCAAAGCGAAATAGTAGTTTTATTCAGTCTTGGAAGTAATATAGGTATTTCGTTGTTGAGCCAGATATATGTGTTTGCCCACCAAATTGTTATGTATCTTAGTTAACCCCCTTTGAGCCTATAATCTTGTTTCTTTGGCAACCACATTACAAGCCTTACCCATTTATTTGAATTGACCATCTATTTGAACCATTTACCTCTCGTAAGGACTTGAAGTTGTATGAACTTTGTAAAAGTTGAAGTGTGGGGTGGTTGATTTGGCTTTTGAGTGAAACTATTGAGCTAAGGAGAAAGGTGAACTATTTTGAAAAAGAAATAGCCACTTGGATTGAAAAAGAAATAAATAAATAAGTGTATGATTGTGAAAAATATTCCTTGATAGTGGTTACTTGATGTAATTGTACTTAAAGAAGTAGGGAGTTAATGTATACTGATGTAAAGGTGGAGTTATGGTTTGACATAAGCATGGGGTTTTGAACGGTCAATTGTATGTATTAAAGTGCTTAGGGAGGTGTAGTCAATATGTCCAAATGTATCCTACATGTCCCGCAACCTACATTACAATCAATTAAAGTCTTACTTGATCCTTGACTGAATAAGCTCAATTAGTAGAGTAGTATACTACGAGAAAGATTATGGTACATCTTTTGTTGCACATGAATGTTGTTCTGAGAGCGAGCGAATTCTTCCTATCTTGAGTTCCTAATTATTCTTAAACTTTATTGTTTGTGGAACTACTCTCTATTTTTGTATGAGGTCACTTGATTCATGAATGAATGGTAATGTCATTGACCTCTGTGTTAGAGTAAGTGAGTAGGTTGTGAAAAATGTGTGGTGTTGTTAAGTCAACTCTTGAGGCGAGGATGTTACGGTCTTGTGCTTAATCTTTTCTAATATTCTTGGTGTGATGAGTTAGGAGAGTTGTATAAAAAAGTCATGTCTCTATGAAGTGTAGTTTGATTGCTCGAGTACGAGCAATGGTTTAAGTGTGGGGTGTTGATGGTAGGGTATAATCTCGTGTTTTAGTCGCTTATTGCACTCTAATTCACTGCACTTTACTTATGTTGAGCTTTAATTAGGCGTGTTTTGCACTTATTGTGTGTTTTAGGCCCTGTAGGAGTGATTCCGAGCTATGTAGATGTTGTGGCATGAATTCATGCTATTTTGAAGCTTTGAAGTCTGAGTAAAATCCCAAGGGTTAAGTTGGGATCGTGTTCGGGGATCAACAGATGATAATGCACTTTAAGAACGAAACGAAGAATTGAGCAGGCATACTGCCCATTGTCCAGTAAAATGCATATAACTTTTTGCTCATAAATCCGTTTGGGCTCCACAATATATCGTTGGAAATCTATTTAAACGGTCTACAATTTTCATGTTTTACATTATCCCAAATTCCTAACTTACCACCCAGGTGCGCGACTAAGTGCACGATCGCACACCTAGGCGCGCATTTGGGGCAAAACAATGTGCAAAATGCGCGACCAAGTGCGTGAGCAGGTCTCCAGGTGCGTGACCACGCATGTCCTGTCTGGGAAAAGTTCTATTTTGCTAAGAAAAAGGTAGTTTCGTCTGGGATTTGTTTTGGGGGCGGATTAAATACCCCAAAACACCATTTTTGACACACGTTTGGATAGATTTTGACCTAGGGAGGACAAGGAGGCTAAGAAGGAGTTTGAAGAACACAAGCACAAGGATTTCATCATTCCTTCCTCACTCAAGATCCGGGTTTGGATTGTATTTATGTTTTCCTCTACTTTTATTTCATTTGTGAAGAACTTTTCCATGTCTATGGAGTAGAACCTTTTGGGTTTTGATGGATTTAGTGTATTGATGGTTGTTTGTGGATTATAACTCTATTTTTATGTATTTGAATCATTTTTGGAAGATTTAATTATTGTAGCTATGTTCACTTGTTCCTGTAATCGAAAGAAGCATAACTTGTGATATATTTGCACTATATTGTTGGTTGAGTTCATAGATTCTTTTAAGTAATCGAAGGAAGCTAGTTGAATCCTTGATTAAATCTAGTTAGGAGGATAATCGAAAAAGGTTCTTCTAAAGATCAATCCATTACGAATTCATGCATATCTTCACCGACCTTAAATTGGTTCATATTGTGAGGTTGAGACTTAATCGAGAGAGGAATTTCTACTAAACATTTGTACTGATAATTAAGTGAATTCGATAGACTCACTTGAACATTAGAAGTGAATTATCTATAGTTAGATCCCGAATAATTATCTTGCACCTATCCTATCAACCCATATTTTCTCCCATTGATAACTCCCTTTCTTACCTTTGTTGCGATTGTCATTAGTCAATAACTGTAGATTTTAGATTATTAATTATATAAACCTCAACTGTTGATCCTCCTGAATAGCAATCTAGCTACAAACTATGATAATACTATTTAAATCCAATCCATGTAAACACGATATTATACTATACTCTCTTTCACTAGAGATCACAATTTAGGTGTGTGTTTTGCGCTCGTCACCGAGCCTAGACTGTTCAAGCAAAAAATATCATCCCTTTATTGCCAAAAATCTTGACCCGAGGGTGATGGCCCCCAGTATTCGAGGACGGTCTCGAGAGGACTCGGATACTGTTGATGCGACCATTGACTCTGATTTAAAATCGGTCTTCGATTATAAGTTAGCACGATTTACTGTTGCCTCGTTAAAAACCATGCTGCAAAACCTATTTGGGAAAAAACCGATTTAAGGGAAAAAGAGTGCAACGCGCGCTTTCATACCTAACAACTACATTCTCCTTTGGTTGTTGCATGCAAGTGTTAATCCGATTCGTAAAAAAGGTGAATGAGATCATACCTTCACGGTAGTATAGTTTTAAGTGCGTCACGTTCCAGTTGTTCAATAGTTGTGAACAGTTTCCTGCACCGAGTTTGTATGAACTTTTACCAGTAATCTTGATGACTCGATATTGTCCTTCCCAATTCGGTCCCAGCTTCCCTTCGTTCGGGTTTCGGGTGTGCAATATTACTTTTCTTAACACCAAGTCCCCGATATTGAAGTTTCGGAGGATGGCTCTTCGGTTGTAATATCTTTCTATCCGCTGTTTCTGGGCGGCCAACCTAACTAGGGCGGCCTCGCGCCTCTCATCCAATAGTTCCAGGCTCGTGCTCATGTCCTCATCGTTTGATTCTTCAGTCGCATATCAGAACTCGAGGTTCGATTCTCCCACCTCGACCAGTATTATTGCTTCGGCACCAAAGGCCAATGAAAATGGAGTGGCCCCGGTACTAGTTTTTGAAGTCGTACGACATGCCCACAAGACTTCGGGCAGAATTTCCTTCTATTTCCCTTTGGCATCGGTCAACCTTTTCTTAAGGTTTTGGTGTATGGTATTGTTCGTAGACTCCGCATGTCCATTCCCACTAGGGTAATAGGGTGTTGATAAGATCTTTTTGATCTTATGGTCCTCGAAAAATTTGCTTACCTTGCTGCCGATGAACTGCTTCTCGTTATCACACACTATCTCGGCCGGTATACTGAACCAGCATATTATGTGGTCCCAAATGAAGTCGATGACTTCTTTTTCCTGGGACTTCTCGAACGCTTGAGCTTCGACCCTCTTAGAAAAATAGTCAGTCATAAACAATATAAATTGAGCCTTATCGGGTGCCCACGGCAGGGGACCGACAATGTCCGTTCCCTATTTAATGAACGACCAAGGTGACAGGACCAAATGTAGTAGCTCCCCGGGTTGATGGATCATTGGTGCATGCCTCTGATAGCCGTCACATCTCCATACAAAGTCCTTCACATCTTTCTCCATGTTGATCTAGTAATAGCCAACTCTGACTATCTTACGAACCAACGATTCTGCCCCCGAATGGTTTTCGCAGGTGCCTTCGTGAACTTCCCTTAAAACATATTCTGTGTCCCCCAACCCCAAGCATATGGCGAGTGGTCCATCGAATGTTCTTCTGAACAGAGTACCTTCAGACAGGCTAAACCTGGTTGCCTTCGTGCGTACAACTCTTTATTGTTTAGGATCCGAGGGCAACTTTCCAGTCTTCAAGTAGTCTATATACTTGTTTCTCTAGTCCCAAGTTAAACTCGTTGAGTTTATCTCGGCATAGCCTTCTTCCACTACTGATTTCATGAGTTGTACGACCGTTTTTGAGTTGAATTCATCGTCATCAACTGATGACCCCAAGTTAGCCAGAGTACCGGCTTCGCTATTTGATCTCGGGGTGCGTGATGTAAGGTCCATTCCTTGAATCGATGTAGTGTTACCTATAATTTGTCCAAGTACCTACGCATTCGTTCCTCTTTTACTTTGAGTGTCCCGTTGAATTGATTTACCATAAGGAGGGAGTCGCACTTAGCTTCGACCACTTCGGCCCCCAGGCTTTTAGCCAATTCGAGACCTGCAATCATGGCCTCATACTCGGCCTCATTGTTAGTCAATTTCACAGTTCTAATAGATTGCCTAGCTACGTTACCCATAGGCAGCTTCAACATGATGCCGAGTTCGAACCCTTTTGCATTCGAGGCACCATCCGTAAAAAGGGTCGAGATTCCTGAGATTTGATGGTTGTTCGGGGTCAATATTCGATATCGTACCCGCTAATTTCTACGGCCCATTTGGCCAATCGGCCCGAGAGCTCGGGTTTTTGCATTATGTTCCTTAATGGATAAGAAGTTACGATGCATATGGGGTGACATTGAAAATATGTCTTTAACTTTCTGGAGGCGCTTAGCAAAGCGAATACTAATTTTTCTAGGTGAGGGTACCTTGTTTCGGCCTCACCTAGAGTTCTACTAACATAATAAATAGGAAATTTCATACCTTCCTCTTCCCGGACTAAGACTCCACTTACCGCTATCTCGGATACCGCTAAGTACAGGTACAACTGCTCGTCTGCCTTCAGAGTTTGGAGCAAGGGTGGACTCGAACGGTACCGTTTGAGTTCTTCCAAATTTTGCTGGCACTCTGGGGTCCATGAAAAGTTATTGTTCTTCTTCAATAATGAGAAGAACCGATGGCTCTTATCGGAGGACCTCGATATGAATCGGCCTAGGGAGGCTATGCGCCCGGTTAGCCTCTGAACGACCTTGACATTGTCCACCACGGTGATATTTTCTATAGCTTTGATTGTATCGGGATTGAACTCAATCCCTCGGTTGGACACCATGAATCCAAGGGACTTCTTGGATCCGACCCCGAATGTGCATTTCTCCGGGTTCAGCTTCATATTGTATTTCTTCAATATGTTGAAGGTTTCCTACAAATATTTCAAATGGTCCTCTGCTCGCAGGGACTTAACTAACATGTCGTCAATGCAAACCTCCATTGATTTTTCAATTTGTTCTTCGAACATCCGGTTTACTAGGAATTGATAAGTGGCACCGATATTTTTTAGTCCGAACGACATTACGTTATAACAATAGGTGCCGAATTTAGTGATAAAAGAAGTTTTTTCTTGATCGCTCGGGTCTATCCGGATTTGGTTGTATCCGGAATAGGCGTTGAGAAAGCCGAGTATCTCGTGCCTGGCCGTTGCATCGATCATGCGATCGATGTTAGGCAAAGGAAAAGAATCCTTGGGGCACGCCTTGTTCAAGTCTTTTTAATCTACGCACATCCTTGATTTATTTTCCCTTTTAGGCACCACCATTACGTTAGCTAACCAATCCGGGTACACAACTTCCCGGATGGAACCTATTCTAAGGAGTTTAGATACCTCGTCTTTGATAAATGCATTCTTGGCGTTGGACTGAGGCCGCCTCCTTTTCTGTTTAACCGGGTGGAACTTCGGACCAAGCTTAGCTTATGAGTGGTTACTTCTGGAGGGATCCCTGACATATCTAGATAGGACCAAGCAAAACAATCCACGTTAGCTATAAAGAATTAAATTAGTTTTTTTATGAGATCGGGAGTTAACCCCGCGCCCTGGTATACCTTCCGATCGGGAAAGTATTCGATCAATATGACTTGCTCCAGCTCCTCGACCATCAATTTGGTGGCATCAGAATCATCAGGGGCAATGAACGACCTAGGAACTCCGTAATCATTATCCTCGCTTGTCTCTTGCTTCTCCGGTTCGGTCGGGGCCGGTGTTGGTGATTGCTATTTAGTTTCTTCATTCCTAACCGACTCCGGGCTCTTTGATGTCGAGAGTGCGGACATCGGGATCACCTCATCGACTGCGAACATTTCTTTTGCATACAGCTGCTCTCCGTAAACTGTCTTGATCCCTCCCGGCCTGGGGAACTTCAATGCATGGTGTAGTGTCGAGGGTATTGCCCTCATGTTGTGAATCCATAGTCTTCCGAATAGATCATTACAACTCATATCCCCTTCGATCACGTAGAACTTCGTTTCCTGAATGGTTCCAGTGGTGTTCACTAGCAGGGTTATCTCCCCTTTAGTAGATTCATATGCCATGTTGAATCCGGTTAAGACCCGGACTGCGGGCACCATTTGGTCTTATAGACCTAGCCGTTCTACGACCCTAGATCTGATGATATTGGCCGAGCTACCTGAATCAATCAACACACACTTAACTCGAGATTTATTTATGAGTACAGATATTACCAGTGCATCGTTATGTGATTGCACGATGCCTTCAGTGTCCTCATAGTTGAAAGAGATGGTCTCCTCCGGCATGTAATCTCGGGTTCGATTTTCCCTCGTAATGGACACTTTTAGTACGCTTCAGCATTGGCCCCTAGGGACGTCGACTCCACTAATGATCATGTTGATGATATGTTGAGGTTCCTCTTGCTCGGTCTGTTTGTTGGAGTCCCTATTCCTGAAGTGATTTTTGGCTCGATCACTCAGAAATTCCCGGAGGTGCCCATTATTGAATAGTCAGACCACTTCTTCTCTTAGTTGTCGGCAGTCTTCGGTCCTGTGGCTATGAGTGCTATGATACTTACACATCAGGTTGGGGTCCTTTTGGGCATGATCAGACTACAATGGCCGAGGCTACATGGTACCTTTGATACATTCGATGGCAGATACGATGCCGGCAACATCGACGCTGAAGTTGTATTCCGATAACCTCGGTGCCTCCCTGGCCCTGAGTGGCCTGTTGAAACCATTTTTGTTCATGAGTCCCTGGCTATTATGACCTCGATCGCTTCTCTTTTCATTCTTTGCAGGGTTACGTCCGGATCTGCTGCCCCTTCGATCTCCGCTATACAATTGATACTAATCTCTGTTTGGTCTCGATTCATGATCGACGACTCTTTTAGACCTGTCATTAGTTCTGATGGGATACACGGACCCAGATGGGGCCTTGAGCCGATCATCCTCGACTCTGATTTTTGATTGATACCTGTTATGGACGTCATCCCAAGCTACTGCCGCGTACTCTATCAAATTCTGTTTCAGTTGCTATGAAGCTAAAGAGCTTTGGGGGTTAAGTCCTTGAGTGAATGCTTGAATGGACCAATCATCTGTAACCGGAGGCGGGTCCATTCTTTCCATTTGGAACCTTGATACGAATTCCCTGAGCATTTCGTTATCTTTTTGTTTCACTTTAAAGAGGTCCGATTTTTCGGTCTCGGCCTTAATGGCCCTGACATGAGCTTTTACGAAGGCATCCACAAGCATAGCAAACGAATTAATGAAATTAGAGGGCAAGTTGTGATACCATATCATTGCTCCTTTGGATAGGGTTTCTCCGAACTTTTCAGCATAACCGACTAGATTTCGTCATCTTCTAAGTCATTTCCCTTGATGGCACATGTGTAGGAGGTCACGTGTTCATTTGGATCCATGGTCCCATTATACTTTGGAATTTTGGGCATACAGAACTTCTTCAGGATCAGTTTTGGAGCCACGCTCGGAGGGATAGGCTTTTGGACAAATATCTTGGAATCCAGGCCTTTCAATATCGAAGGTGCTCCTGGGATTTGATCAACCCTGGAGTTATAGGTCTCCACTTTTTTGTCGTTGGCTTCGATCTTCTTTCCCCCCTATTCCACCTGTTTTGTCAATCCTCAAGCATCTTTATTATATCTTCCCTGTTGAACCCGGGACCAACCCCAAAATAATAAAGATGCTTGAGGAACTGACAAAGTGGGAATCGGGGGAAAAGAAGATCGAAGCCAACGACAAAAAAGTGGAGACCTATAACTCCAAGGTTGATTAAATCCCAGGAGCACCCCCAATATTGAAAGGCTTGGATTCCAAGAAATTTGTCCAAAAGCCTTTCTCTCCGATCACAGCTCCGAAACCAATTCCGAAGAAGTTCCGTATGCCCGAAATTCCAAAGTATAACGAGACCACGGATCCAAATGAACACGTGACCTCCTACACGTGGGCCATATCCTCATACCCTCTTCGATCATGTAGAACTTCATTTCCTGAATGGTTCCGACGGTGTTCATTGGTAGGGTTATCTTCCCTTTAGTAGTTTCACATGCCATGTTGAATCTGTTTAAGACCCGGACTGCAGGCACTATTTGGTATTGTAGACCCAGCTACTCTACGACCCTCGATCTGATGATATTGGCCGAGCTACCTGGATCAATCAACACACGCTTAACTCGAGATTTATTTATAAGTACAGAAATTACCAGTGCATCATTATGCGATTGCACGATGCCTTCAGCGCCCTCATTGTTGAAAGAGATGGTCCCCTCCGACATGTAATCTCGGGTTCGCTTTTCCCTCATAATGGACATGTCTCCCTTCGGGATAGCCGCCTCACGTACTCAGCAGCGGTCTTCATGTGGGCCTCAACTGCTTCAACATCGACCTTGTATTAGGCCACCATCTCATCAGCATTGTCTCCAACCTGGACCTCGTTATTTCGAGCTCCAAACCAAGGGCATCCCGTTCAGCGATGGTCGAGCCCAGTTGTGCTTGGAGATCCTCATTTTGCTGAGTCCTTGTATCAACCTTCTCCTTCGCCACTCGAATATGAACTTCCACCAAAGACAACATGGCCTGGGCGGTCTTCTTCTCCAAGGCGAGCAAGTCCATCTTGCTTTTCCACCCGTCGGCCATTACTTGGATCTCGTCCATCTCCTTGCGGAGTTGGTCAATCTGGTCGATCTTCTACTGGACCTGCAAAGTATTGTTGTTAGCCTTTGCGACCAAACTCTTGTTTCTAACTTCAAAAACATTTACTTTTTTCACCTAGTCAACGTGCTCCTGCCTTAAGGCCGATGCTTCTTTCTGAGCTACATTCAGCTCGGCCTGGAGGTTCTTGGCGACCCCATTTTATTGCTAGATAAGAAGCTTGTACATGTCCCTTTTTTGGGCAAGCTCCTTGATCTCGAGCCCGGGTTGCTTGACCTCAACCTGATACCGAAGGAAACTCTCGTGGTGAAGTACCGAAGCCTAAAAAAGGGCAAAAAATGTGAGAAACATCAAACATAGATAACAATAGATCGATGGAAAGAAACGATGCCTTACTCGATTCAGCGCCTGATGCGCCTCATTGAAAAGGCATGGCACATTCACCTCATCCATTTTTCTTGATCCTCCTTGGTCACCAGGCATCAGAGGTAGCTAGCTACCCGCACATGAGCAGACAAAACTAAAACTGATTGATCAATTTTTGGCTCGAGCTCGGCGCGCCAGCTTCTGACGATGTGTCCTTCTTCGGAACTTCTAGGTCGCCCAGCCCGGAGAAGTCTTCCAAAGAAGACGAGTTCACACTATCGAAAAAGGAGTGAAGGGGATCGTCCGCACCATGGACCCCCTCATTGGACTTCTCCTTTTTCGCTTAGGCCTCATCGGGCATGGTCTCAGTGTAAGATGGCGTCCCCGAGATCTCAATTACACCGGGCGCTTCCTTTGGAGCGGAGCTGGCATACTGGAGAGTTTCACCCCGAATATCCACGTTGGTCTTTTGAGTTGGAGGGGGGTTGATCTCACGAGTCTCCTCCTCGAATGCATCCGAGTCCCCGAGATAGGCCATCCCGTGGGTAACAAAAATAGATTCATCCTCCGGCTCGACCCTAAGCCGTAGAAGAGAGTCGAAATCTGGCACCTGGGAACTGGAGCCCCTCCTGGGCTTGCAGAGCACCCTTTTCTTGGGTTTCTTCACCCCGGAGCCCGGGGAGCCTAAAGGTTTTCTCTTCCTTTTCTTCTTTCCCTCCGTGGTAGCAACGGAGGGATCAACGGACATGGCACATCCTGGTCCCCTTTCGAAGGCCTAAGTTCGGTGGTCTTAGGCAAACCTGCAATAACAAAAGGGAAGAGGAGTTAGTGTAATAAAAGATAGATACGTGGTATTGGATATTTAAAAAGAGGCCTTACCATGAGAACGGGCCTCCCATCGGCCCTTCTAGAGTCCGTGCCATGTGCGCTCAAAGTTTGACATTTGAGTAGAGATGCCCTCGATCCATTCCTTTAGCCGGTTAACCGTATTCGGAACCTGGGCAACAGCTGCACAACCACAAGCATGAATGAGAAGAAAGAAATTGAAGAAAAATAATTTTAATGTTTAAAGAGAGATTGCACTTACGAGACACATTCCACTTATCAGGAAATGACATGTATTCAGGGGGTGGGGGTGNTACGTGGTATTGGCTATTTAAAAAGAGGCCTTACCATGAGAACGAGCCTCCCATTGGCCCTTCTAGAGTCCGTTCCATGTGCGCTCAAAGTTTGACATTTGAGTAGAGATGCCCTCGATCCATTCCTTTAGCCGGTTAACCGCATTCGGAACCTGGGCAACAACTGCACAACTACAAGCAT